>PVKM010017632.1:0-25743 GCA_004027735.1 Carollia perspicillata
CTGTTCTGAAGTTTGTTAGCAGGAAGGTATGAAGAATGAGAGGCCAGTAGGAGCCCTTGAATCATTCTGGGGCAAACAGATGTACATGAGCCATATCTTGAAAGCTCTTAGAGACAGGTTAAATATAGTCTCTTCTAAATGCCTTGATGTTATCCTCTTTTATTTGAGCTTTATTCATATTCAACAATGAGAAAATGTGCCTCTGTTATTAAATATCTTTGCATATGGCATGTTATGAAAAGAAATAGTAATAAGTCCAAATCAAGCTGTTTTAAAGCTGGGGTGGCTTGGAAATGTTGCTAGAAGAATAGAAGGAATAATAGGTTAGACTTCACAGACTACATGGCACATTGGTTCTTCCTCTTTCTTTGATTTAACATATTATCAAACACTTTGAGTGTTTGATACTTCTTCTGTTCTGTATTTAGCCAAAAGGATGGTGCATCAATAAATACTAACTGCTGTCTACCCCAGTTGTGTATCAGACAGAAGCAGAGGCAGCGTGGAGGGGCTGTGACACCACTCTTGGAAGTTCAAATGGTTCTAGAGGGTTTGCTGGAGATGTGTGTGAGCAAAGGGACAGCCTGTGGCCCTGCCACCTGGGAGAAGGGCTTCGGCCTCTGGATTCCCCATAAGCAATGTAGTCTGTTTATGGTGTAGCTCCTTCCATGGGAAGCCAGCTGCTGTGGACTCATTTTATTACACTTTTGAAACCAAATGCCATTTCTACAAACTTTGGCAAAGACAGGACTTACTTAGTATTTAAAAGTGATCATTTGTCTGAGGCTAGGGGCCCTGTTTGGTCTAGGTGACATGTCTGCTAATCACAGAAGCAAGGACCCTTCTTCCTCACTTCCTCGATATGTTGTCCCACAGCCTGGTTTGCACATGTCTCTAGAAGCTAAAGACAACACATACACACCTCTGGGCCCTTCCAGGTGGTTGCTCTGCCTCTTCGGGACTGCTGGAAGGATGTGTATGGAAATTTAATCTGTTTCTTTGTTATTTCCTCTCTTTCAAGGTTGCTTTCTTACTGGTCCCAATGTGAAAGTTAAGAGAGATTTTGCTTTTATAGAATAACTGTTTTTTAAGAACAAACATGTAAAGCAGAGCTTGAACTGGTCATTTCTGTTAAAAAAAAGAAATGGAAGGAAGAGGGAGAGTAAAGATATAGACAGAAAGTAAAGACATAGACAGAAAGTAAAGACATAGACAGAAGGAAGCATACGTTTACTCAAAACTTTCAGGTCTCATAAGCATTTTTTGAAACTGATACCTTACCCAAGTCTAATAATGATAATAACAATAGCAACAATAATAAAATACCCAAAATTTACTGATTACTTACTAAGCACTGTGATAAGGACTTGCATTTTTTTTTCATTTAATTTGCACAAGACTCTGTGGGCATAATAGTATTCTGCTGATGTCACATACATGAAAATCCAGTCCTCAGGAGGTGAGTCACTTGCTTGTTGTCACACAGCCAAGGGGCTGTTGAATCAGGACCACATCCAGACTTAACAGATTCCAAAGCCACTTCTCTCAACTCTCACAATGCACCACCTATTCATTGAAATTGCCGCCAAGTGCAACAGAGGGCAAGTACTTGTTAGGAAAAGCTGTATTTGATTCACAGCCAAATCAAAGGATGCATTTGCAATCCACGGCTCTTAGCTGGTCCAGCCTTTGTCATTCCCTGGGAGAAAGAGCATAAACACAGGGCAGACACAGCCCAAGGAAGCAAGGCAGTTCCCCGACTCTATGGCTGATTCCTCTCGCTGTGTCCTCTCGCTGCCCACAGCCTCTCCAGCCTAGGTGTTTTTCCTCCCTAGTGTGATTTCCTCCCAGACCTTTCAATGCCATGGAAGAAAATTTTAACTTTGTTCTGGATGTACAGGTCCTGATTCTATGGGACCTCGAGAGGCCTGTGGAGTCTCTGCAATAAGTGTATGGCCCACCTCCCCAAATGTCTTTCCTGTAGTTGCTTGATTGTAGGCATCCCTCAGAGCTGAAATAGGTTTCTGAATCTTCAGTTTTCATTAATAGAAACCTGCAATTCAGCAAAAAAAAAGAAAAAAGAAAGAAAGACAAGAAAGAATTTAAAAGGAAGGGGCTGTGCTACAGACAGGTGCTAGAGAGAGCCATCTGCTTGTTAATGACTTGCCCACAGGTTTTTGTGCAGCAGGATGGGGACACATTTATTATGTGATGCTGGGCTTCATTCCATTTCACTATAATTTTGGTAGAAATATTTTTACTTGCACAACGTGCTATATATTTTTAATTTACTTTCTAAAATCCTCCTCTCCCTGGATCATGTCCTCAATATACTTTTCTCCTTCCTCCCCCACTTTCCCCTCCTGTTTCCCGATGCAGCTCCTCTTCCCCAGCCCTGCTACAGACTGCAGCACAAGCTGCAAACAGAAGCCAGCACCTAGAACAGTCCCTCAGCTCACCCAGAATCAGAACTCTGATTGAAAGTGGTGTATTCCCATGCAGGCGGAAATGTATCCCAATGATTTCAAGGGGATTTTCCCCTCAAATTTGATTTAATTGTGTATTATGCATACACTCCTGGAAATAGATACAGTGGCTGCTATAAACTAGGGGGTGGGAAATCGGAGAGACTGAAGCATCACAGGTAGTCCTGGCTCTGTGATTACCTAGCAGTGGGAACTTAGGTTTATCTGTAAAATGAATGCACTGGACAGAACTGAGGAATTAATTGATTCATTCATTCAACAAATAGGTATGCAAATGAGTATGCTCTGCCTTCTAGGATTGACATAACTTGCTGGGTCATAGCTGATAAAAGGTCAAGGGTGTGGGTCTCAGCCTCAAGGATTCACTCACTAGAGGAAGAAGCAGACAATTGTAAAGGTGACGTATTAATTGTGGCGATTGCAGTGTATACAGAGAACACAAAGCGGAATGGTTCAACAATTCCTAGAGCTTTTCTTTTCCTGCACTGGGGTGTGCTGTAGTGGGATTTGTACAACAGCAGGTGGCAGAACCAGCCTTTGATGTCTTTGATGACATGGTGACAGTCGTGAAAAAGCAGTTCTTTTTCAATGACACCATTCTTTGATTAAAAAGAATACTTCCTTAGAGAATATGTCGATGTGCATCTGAAATGAAAGTGAGTTCATGAAGCTCTCAGACTGTGCATTCCTTTCTTCAGTCTTCAGCTTAGACTTTCACTTCTTTTCTGCACTTGGCCACATAATTTGATATTCATACATGACCAACAAGAGTCTCATGAGTGAAACCAGCCTTTGGAAGCTCACGCATTTTATCCCTGGTCCTGACTCTGTGGTATCTATCACATATCCTATGTTCGTCAAATTTCCTGAAAAAAGAAATTATGCTCATGATTTGACAAACTTTTTTGCATTGAAAATTTACAATTATAAAAATTCTTATAAAGCTCTTTCTAATTACCATATTTTTCTCTAGGTTTTAGAGGAGGAAAATAGGGAAAAATTTTTGAAGAAAAAATGTGGTAAAAAAGTGAATCATATAGTCCAAAAATATGATAATATAAATGGTAGTATTTTAATTGTAAAAGCATATATTTCAATATATGTTAAAATATACAAATACATTACCTGATTATCTCATTACTCTATTATAACTATTGTATTTTTTTCTCAGCCTTTTCTCTTATGTGTATATATGTTGAGAATTTTAGCAACTAACAATAACATAACACAGTTGCAATATCCCCATGGTTGTCCCACCAAGGGATGGATGGTATTACAAATTTATTTTTGACAAATCAGTAAGTGAAAACACTACCGCAATATTATTTAGTTTTCATTTGAATACTTATAGCATATGCATAGCCTCTTTTAATATCGCTTTCTTGTCAAACATAAATATTGAACCCTGGCTAAGTATGCATGTACTCCATCACCATTTGGATATTTGGCAGCTTTACAGACTTAGAGGTGGAAGAGTTGTGGTCGAGAACAAGGCTTGAGGACACCCATCTCTGCCTTCCTCTTTAGGATTTCTGTGGAATGAATAAAAAGTGCCCCAGTGAGTGACGTACAGCTTCTTTGTCATGAACATGAGGGAGTTGGATGAGTCAGTATATTTACACACTTGCACATGGCTCAGCATTGGCAAGTTCTCTTAAAACATTAACTATCGTGATCACATTTTCATCAATCTAATAGAGCTTTCTTTCTCCTGGAGCTGATTTTTCATGGTTCCAGAACAAGCAACATTAAGAAATCAATGACTTATTTCACCAATTACATAATTAATTCATTCTTTGTTAAGCTCATCCTAGGAGGCATCTGATTCTCTTCCCCAAGCCCCAGCACCAACACCCCATCAGTGGCTGGACCTGTGGGCTGTGCCTCTGAACTTTAGCTGAAATCCCGCCACTTCTCTCCCATGTCTGCTCTTACAAAGATCTTGCCCTTGCCCCACCCAGATGGTCTCGTGCTGGCCAGGCCCCAGGACAGTCCAATACCAGCTCTGCGAGCAGCTCCTTTCTTTAGGATCCATATCCATTTGCAGATAAAAGCCTTCAATTCATTCTCATTGCATTTGAAATAAAATGCAAATTCCCTGCCATGGTCTATAAGATACTTAGTGATAGGTGTGCCCCTGCACACTCCATCACCTCATGGTCTTCTCTCCTCCATCATTACACCCCACAGCCACATGGTATGCTTACTAGTCCTTGAACCCACCGAGCTCTTTCCCTCTGCAGTGCCATCGAACCTGCTCTTCACTCTGTCTGGACTACACTTCTGCCCTTGCCACAGGCTTCTGCCCCACACAATCTCTTTCTAGAAATGTTTCCTGACTCTCCCTCCTAGCCTTCAGACAGATCATGCTTAATTGGCCCATTACCATCTAAAATTATTGTCATTCTATGTATTTCTTGATGTGCTCCTTGTGTAACTCCCATTCTTCAGAACCCTATGAACAAATTATCTCTGCAAAGGGAAAGATTATGTTTTATTTATCTCTATATATCTGACACCTACAACAGAGCAGGTCATCAATAACTATTAGATACAGAGATGAGCCAAAATTCTGTGTACTTACCATATGCTGAGCACATCACAATTCCTAGGTCTTGGGCCAAGAGGTCTGTCACAAAACATTTGAGACTTTGTCTGTCCTTTCCTTGGTCTTTGAACCTTCCAGACTATTGTTTTGTTTGGAGAACCACAGAACCATTGCAGGTAGTTGTATGCTGGAGAAGGGGCTCTGGTCTAAGAAACCAGGCTGTGTTAGAAAGTCTCAGCAAATCCCACCAAAGAGACCATGGGGTGGGAAACCGAGATGAGCCACCATCGCAGCATTGCAGGTTGCACCCCATGAGGACATGCACTGTCCGAGGGAAACCCTGGGGATACCTCCACAGGTGGCTCAGCCCCTGCGAGGCCCAGGCCTAGGGCAGTGACTCTTGTTTCGGCAGTGTTGGCTCCAGCCCATTAAGTCTCTGCTGTTCTGGGTGAGTGGAATCCCCACCCACACTCCCCCATCTCCTCTCTAGAGGTAACTGTGGTCCCGGCTCATCCCGGAGCGGGTTCTTTCTTCACAGCCCCTGCCTGCCACCTCCCCTCCCTGGTTCCCACTGTGCAGCAACACAGTCTCATCTCTCAGGACGCTTCCACGTACGTGTACCCCTGTGCCCCCAAGGAAATGCATGCTATTAAAAGTGGCCCATGGCTCCTGCCGCATCGGGAAGCCACCCCTTACTTAGACAAAGCATCGAGCGAGGCTTTGCTCCTAGTTTAGCTTGATGAGTTGATATTGTTCCTTGTATAGCTTTCAATTTGGAAACAACTCCACTTAGGTAACACGCATTGTCTGTATTTCTACTCTCAATTTTTTACTATTAAGGCCACTTTCCTAGAAACAGAATCTGCATTTTTTTTCAAGTGTTCATCTCCTCTCGCTGCCTGCTCCCCACCTGAGTACATCACGTCTGATTGCTATGGCACAGGGCTCTGAACAGCTTTATCCCACACTACAGAGCAGCAATCCGTTTGCCCATCTACCTTCCTTCCTGTCTGTATGCACACACAAACCCACACCCGTCTCTTGGGAAATGCACTTGCACCGACATTTCTCAGAAATGCAGAAACAAAACTTGCTTTTATTTTTTTGATAATGTAGAAAATAATAGTTACATAGCATCTTAGATATTTAAAGGAATTAGTTCTCACAGATACCCACAGAAATGTGGTCCTCACTGTCCCCATTTTGAATGGGAGGAGGCCGAGACCAAGAGAGATGAACCGACTCATTTGAGGCTGTAGGGAACTTCTTTCAGGGATCATTTCTACACTTTATTACAGTGGAGGATTAACATTCAGAGTGGTGAGCTCCTGGATCCTGTGATTAGGTCATCAGACCATGAGGCCATGTATCAAACCTCTTTCAGAACTGGGAGAATCAGGTGCTTAATATTGCTAAAGCAAGTTTATAAAAAGGTCAAACAGAAAAGGTACAAAGTGCAAGTCCTCCTTTGCTCTACACGTAATGAAGCAGATTTTTCTGTGCTTAATTTAAGAACCACTCAGTAGATGCCATACATTTCTTAAAAGAGAGAGAGAAAGATGCCTTTGTTTCTGGACTCCCACCCTTTGGGATTAAGAGCACCTGCCTGGCCCGAGGACCTGCATTTCTCCAAAATGCCTCTCCTCTCGCCGTCTCCCCACTTCACAAAGGCACCCCTTTGCATTGCTGTCGAGATGATTAGGAACCGCAGACAGGAGGTTACAGAACCTCGGATCAGGGAGAACCAGCAGAAAGAGATGGATTTCTACTGAACGACAGTCTCGCTCTGTGCAAATCTGAATAGGAGAGAAGAGGGAAGGGAGGAGAAATACAGGCAATCTGTGAGCTAAGGGAAATTGGTTTTAAATAGGTTGTTTTTCAAAGGTTTCTGGGAGATATTGGCTCTTCTCGAGAATTAGAAAAAAACATCGAGATAATTACCTTAGCCTTATAAACTTTATAAAAATCTTTGTAAAAACTGGGTCTAGTGTTCAGCAAGCTGTCAGGTGAATTACCAAGGAAACCAGAGTCCCTGGGAGGCCCCCCGAGGAAAGGGCGCCCCACAAGCAGAACACACAAAGGAACATGCTCTTTTGGACAGAGACTGCACCATGGCCCTGGCCACCGTTCAACTGCTCCATTGTTTGTGCTGGTCACGTGTGAGAAGAAAGCAGGAGCCATGCAGCTGCCATCTGGCTTACTCGCATAGGGTCCTGCTTGAGAGCAATGCTTTGCTGCCCGGAAACCTGGTGTCATCATGATGCTCCATAGGCTGCTAAGCCATTTCCCTTCATCTGTAAAGTATGAATTTTGCCCACCTTGTGGGGATTTGGAGGGTTTCAATGAGAGGATACATGTAAAACATTTTTCTCATTGCCTGGTGAAGCGTGGGTACTGAAACAGGGCAATTGCTTTGGCTCTTGTTATGGTTTTGACCGGAATGGAAACCATAGAATGTTCAACAGTCTGCTTCAGAGGTTCATCCTCTTCATTGTACCCACTGCCCTGGGGAAGCACTGGGTCCAGAGAGGCACCTTTGATTTAGCCTTAGAGTCATTTGTTCATCCGCTCATTTATTTGCCTATGTCTACTTAATTTCACGGGATAGTCAGAGTAGCTTATAAAAAGATATCAAACAAATTAGAATGTATGAAAGATGAAGAAAGCTGGGTCAATAGAAAAATAAAGTTTAAATAGTAACACTATTTACAGATCACACATGAAAATAACATTATAAAGTGCTTCACAACTAATGGAGTAAGACACACTTCAGCTGTGAGCTTCCTGACTGTCAAAGTGAAGAGGGAGAGTGAATGGTTAAAAGATGGCCTTGCCCATCTTTTGGTAGGGTAGAAACATCCCAATCTGTAAGAACAGGCATCAGCAAAGCAAGCCCAATAGGCCAGTCCCAGCTGCCACCTGGGAGCCGAGAAGCACTGTACATTTTCTATGTGTTGTTTTTAAAAATGAAGAAGAAGAATATATAACAGAGACTGCATGTGGTCCTCGAAGACTACAATATTTATTTTCAGGCTTCGGCAAAAAAAAAAAAAAAAATCGCCAACCCTTGGTATGGAAGAAATATAATTTTGCCTAAAAAATTCCTAAGAAAAATTTCTTCCAAAAAAAGAGACTGACTCCACCTCATTGCGCCCTACTTTTCCCCTCCCTGACTCTGCTTCAGTCACTCTCACTTTTCTCCCTGTTGCCTCCTCCTGGGTCAAGCCCCTCCCCTTTTGATCACACAGACAGAAGTCCTCAGTGGGAAAAGCGGGTTCTCCAGTTTGATCATGGGGGGTGAACTTGAGAAACCACCCCCCCAAAATGATCTCTTTCTAGTATTACACACATATTTTCACCAAGCTGCAGTTTTAAGAAGCCATTCACAATTCCATTAGGTGGGAGCTTCAGAGAAGTACAGATAGAATAATAAAGTTCTCGTGGCCCCAAGCGCATGGTTGCACCCACTTTGCTGTATAGTGAGTGCTCTGGTTCAAGGCTGTGTTGTGCAGGGTCCCTATTGGTCGACCAAATGTTCATATTCGTCCATGAACCAAGCAAACCTTCGTCGTCCTCTGTCCTCAGCATCACTGGTGTGAGCTGAGGGACAGGCAAATTGGCCACAGTGATGGATAACTTGTGACTCTGAGCCTCCTGGTTGTAAGTGTGACCCTGCCTGAACCCGGCCTTATGAGGCATTACTGTTGGGCCTCCCAATCTTCTGAGTTGGTGTGTCTGAAGAGCCCAGATCATAATGGAGCTTCTGGCCACATGGTCATTGGAGGTCTTGTTGGCAGGCGGTCTATCTCTTCCAGGGCCAAATAGCATTCCTGACCCTGCTTTGCAAATAGAGTTTTGTGTTAGAGATGGCATGGTCTTTTCCAAACCCCTGAGTGTCTGTGACCATTCTTCTGTTGCAGCTTGCGAGAAGCTCCACATTGGGTCTTTCCTCGTGTTAGATAGCTCCAAAGTCAGAGGGCCTGTGGGTCTTTTGGCCAATGAGTTAGGGATGCTTCTACTATAACCTGGACCTGCTGCAGAGCACCTTCCTATTCTGAGCCTCAGCCAAAGCCGGCAGCTGTGCGTATCACACAGTAAATTAATCAGATCAGAATGTCCCGGTGCAGAATGTGCTGTTTCCAGAACCTGCCAGGGGCTCCCAAGCCTGTGCTTTGTTAGTGGTGGGAGGTATGAAATACAAATGCCTGCCCCTTACTTTTGAGAGGACACCCCAGCATCTCCCAGACTACTGAGTCCCTACAAATTTCAGGGATGTTGTAGACCTTTGAGTCTTTACAGGGCTTATTTCTTCTCTATGGGCCAAATGCATCTTATCAGGGCTTCCAGTATACTTGCCACTCCTGGTTCACGATTATGGTGCCATCAATACAGTGGATGAAGGTGGTCTTCCACAGAAAGTCCAGGCAGTGCAAATCCCTTCAGAAAACGTCAGAGGGCTGGAGAGGTATTGTAACCCTGGGGCAAACCACACTTGTATGTTGCTCACCCCATGATGACGCAGCATGCTTCTGATTCTCCCTTCTGGTGAGAAAAGAAAACATGGCATTTCCTAGATCACTGGCCACATACTAGCCGCCCCGCCCAAGTCTGCTGTAACCTGCTCTAGCAAAGATATCACACATCTGGCACAGCGGCTGGGATGGGAGGTACTACTAGGTCAAGTTCGTGGCAGTCTGCTGTCATCCACCATGATCCATCTGGCTTTTGTAAGGCAAGTCTTCTGAAGTAAATGGGGATCCGACAGGGATACTCACATATTCTTTAAATCTCTGAAATTGAGGATCTCTTATTAACACCTGAGGTGAGTTTCATTTTTTCACATTTAAGTGTGGTTGGAATTGGGGTAGGGGCAGGAACAGAGATTTCTACTTGGCGTTTTCCATTGTGGTAGCTCTTAATAGGTAAAAGAACCGATGTGAGGGCCCCACCAACCACCTTGTTTATTCCATTATCTACTTGGGGACTCATGAAATGACCATCATGTGGTCACTTCTCTGCAGCCGCTCAGAGCTGGGCATGAGATGGGAGACCATTCCTGCCCTGTATACCTCCGCTGTGAGAGGTGGGAGCAGTGGTGATCTAACTCCTCAGTATTGCTGTCAACTCACACCCCGTGTCCAACAACTCACTTTTCTTCAAACGCCCGAGTTTCTGAGCAGATGACAGGAGGTCCACTCAGGAAGAACTGAGGGAATTGCTATTGAACACTCTCAGTGTTATCTTTCAGGGTCCCCTTAAACTGAAAGGTAGATCTCTTTCCTTCCATGGGTTCTGAGTCTAAAAACTATTGTAGTTTCAGGAATTGGGCAAAATATAGTGCTTTTTTATTATTATTATGGCAACTATGCTTAGAGGCCTGATCATCTGAACTTGATTTTCTTAGATTGTACAAATGTAGCTAAACCTATCTACCTTGCATGTAGGAGCATTATGTTTTAGTGTACATCTCCATTGTCCTTGGAAGATTGGACCCCGGCCCTTGTTCTGTGCTGGTAGGTAGGCTGCCCCTCCTGGCAGCTCTGTGAATGAGAGATAGCCGCAGTGTCCAGTCCTCCATAGCCCTGCTCAGCTCCTGTAGACACACGTCTATGGCCTTTTTCAAGGAGTCAAGCCACCGCCTCTTTGGCCTTTCTCTCTTCTGCTGCCTTTTCTTTTCCCAGCATTACTGTCCTTTCCAAAAACAAAAACATAAACAAAAACAAAAACAAAAAACCCTGCCTTCTCATGATGTGCCCGAAGCAGGACAGCTTCAGTTCTGTCATTTGTGCCTCCAGCGATGTTTCAGGCTTACGTTGCAGTAGGACCCACCTGTTCGTCTTCCGGGATGTCTGGGGCATCTGGGATGTCTTCAGAGCATCCCCAGGGCCACGTGTAGCTCTGGGCCTCCCCTCTGTCAAGCAGGGGCAGCCTGTTTTTTACAGTTTCTGCCCATAGATATTGCCTCTAATCTTCCATGCAAAGGGAAGAGAAATAATCTGATTGAGTTCAGTGTTCTCTATAATTAGGATTATTCATTTTTAAAAAAATTCTGAAATGCCTCAAGTCATGTTCAGGTAGGAACAGATGTTCCAGCTTCTCTGCTTTAGTTTTCTGTTCCACCCTCACTGCTTAGCCATCAGAGGCTAGCAAAATAATTTATTTTTCAAAATAATTTGTGTTACCCAGGTGAACAGAGGAGGTGAGGTACAGTTTTCCCTCTGGAAGGTTGTCATCCAGTTGGATGCAACTTCATACATAATCACCAAAGAACCAAAGCACAGGGGAGGGATGCGCCTCAACCTTTCCAATCTGACCAGACCCTCCGCATGGGGTTGGGTTAAAAGCACACGTAGATAGAAGGGGCAGGGTGTGGTTAGCACTGTTGATTTGTTTAGTTCTGTTGAAGCTTGATTTTTTTTTTTGAACCTTGATCATTTTTTATATTGAAACATAGATGGACATTTATCAGAAACAATGAAATAACTAACTTCACAACCATGTAAATGAGTGATTGTTGCTTTCTCCGTGTAATGATTCATAGGAATGATACATAATTCTTGGTGGGAAGGACGACATTTTTATGAATTTGGACAGTCACATTTAGTAACCTCTCTCTAACTGTATCGCATTAGAAGTCATTTTCTTTGGGAGACTCGGGGTGGCATTACCCTGAATGTGTTGTCCAGGCCCCCTTCCGAAGTACATACAGAGCCACCTGGGCGGGTTATTTCCACACGCCCTATTCTCCCTGCTGGTGTCATTCAGGCAAAGCTCGCTCTTGTCTGAAATATCTTTCAAAGCATATTTGAAACAAAAACAAAACAAAATAAAGTAGAATGATGGAAAGGACCCCTATGGAGCTAACACTTCTACCAGACAAGTGTGTATTGATTTGGTCAAATCAGCTTGATGTTACACAAGAACCAGGTTTATTTCTAAACACACTGAGAAGTGAGTAGATTAATGGTGAAAGTGACTGAATCGTGGATGTAATAAATAAAGTGCCTTCCCTCTCCAGTTGAGTTTGGCCTTAGCTTTGGGAGAAAATACTAAGTGTGTGTGCTAAAAATATTAGTGTTAGATAGTGACTAAACAAGAAAAGGCTAAAAGTATTAATAAATTAAGTTAGCTCCTATCGTCTGGTTTATTAAAACACATATTCCTTAAGAGTACAATGTTACAACAATGTTAAACAAATTTGCAAAATGAAAAAACAAAAGGCCATCTTCTAACATAACTGATTTCATCCTTATGCATTATTTTCCAGCTCTGAGCACTATAAATCTGTGGTTTAACTTCTTTTCTGATAGTGTTATAGTTTACATTTTCATTGAACAGTAAACATAAATGCTTCCCACGGTTTTTTTTCCAGTTCAGTCTTTATAATGGCCAATGCAGTCGAGCCCCCATATTTCATCGTGTGGACATTCTGTAATTTGCCAAACCGCCTCCCTGTTCTGGAGAGTTGAGTTGTTTTCTGTGCAGCGCTGCAGCTCTGTGCTCTGAGCAGCTGGGGTGGGACGAAGGCACAAGGGAAAACGTAGCTTCGGATAGGCAGAGCCTGAAGGTCCCACAGGACCGAAGGAGAACCCGCATGCTGGCTCTCCTCTCCCTGGCGGCACAGACGGCAGGACACTGAAGGGCTCAGGTCCGGAGCCGTGGACGCGGCGGGGCGGGTGGTCTCCAGAATGGGCAGCAGCCTGCCGGTGATGAGAACTCCAGGCCGGTGGGCGGAGGGCTCTGCCCCTCGGCTGTCGGTGTTAACTACATTTTTCACAAGTCGCCCGCACACACTTTTCATTTTTGGATTGCTGGCTTTCCCTTAAGGACTAAGACAATCTCCCTTTGATATAACAGACTGTACTTCTATATTAATGTGTCAAGTTGCTGCGAAATTTACTGCCTCTCTGGGCCCATTAGACTGCGGAGATGCAAGTCCGTCTTCGGCGCGTCTCCGTCTATCAGAGCTTGATCGTCTTTCTCAGAACAGCTCGTCCTCATGTGCCACTGTGCTGGGCAAAAGCTCTTAATAGGAGGAGTGAAAACGAATTCCTAGGGCCCTGGGAATCTTTGGGGACGAGAGGCCGCAGGGTCCCTGAGAGTGCCAGCAAGCACGGCCCCTGGCCTCCCAAGGGCACTCGGTAAAGAGCTGTGCCGGGCACTTCCAGACACTTCCAGTTACATTGCCACTTGCCCATAAATTATTTATCACCATCACAGCTGAAACTTTGTCCAATGTGTTGCTAATCTCACTATGCCCAGCCTCCCCCTGTGCACACACTCGTGTGCACACACACACATTACCACCCGCCTGCCACCTTAACGGTCACGCCCAAGTCACAGAGGCCTGTCAGTTTGTAGTTGGTGGTGGTAAAGAAGACACTCTTCCTTGGAGAAATCAAAGTCCTCGCCACACTGTACACAGTGTGCACAGGAGCTCTGGTACACAGAGGACCCAGGAACCCCGGTGGCCCCCGCGCCGGTTCGATCAGCACCTGACGTTACCACCTTTGCCTGCTTAACTGAGGCCCTCGTGCGGTCTTTGCCATTGGCCCTAGGACAATGGCAGAGACAAAGGCTGCATTTTAGCTTTGCTGCTATTCTATTAGAAATAAGTAGATAATTTTGTTTCATAGAATCTCGCTTTTTTTCCCCTTCCAGCGTGGCAAGCTGGGGGACTTGTTCCTTCAGAGGGGAGGAGGAATCAAGCTTGCAGTGATTTCCGAGGGTGAAACCCGAGTGTGGCTTCAGTCCCTTTTGATTTTCTTGGCAGCCGTGCATCCATTGTCAGTCCCCGAGTTTGTGCCATTGCATACGAGAATGCTCCCTGACCGGCGTTAGAGTCAGAGTCGGGCTATCGCGCAGCAGTGTGTGCCATTGGGGGCTGTCAGCAAGCTCGGAAGAACACTGTTATTTTCTTTCTTCAGAGATCATCTGTATTACTTTGGCACAAAGATGGGCAGAGCTACTGGTACAACTTTATTTTTAGCATTCTGAACCACTGTAAGCCTAGTGAACTGTTTAATATGTTACATTCAGCAGGGATGGCTTATCCATTACTGAGGCTTTGGAACTGTCACACCTCAAATGAATACAACTTGTGGACTAAAGCCTTTTGTTACAAAGCTCCACAGATGCAGACCAGTTACCATTAAGACTGAAGGATGAGTCGGGAGTTTGGGGGTTTTGTATTTTTCAATTTTTTGCTTAGTGATGCATATGGAATATCCATTTCTGCCTCTAGTAGAATTTACTGCTATTGTTTTGCCTCAGGCTCTTGCTACAATGAGTTCTTTTTTTTCCTCTTGGAATATAATTTACACAAAGAATTGGTGGAAAACTATATTTTTAACTCAGCAAACTGAATTTAGAAAATAAGGTGCTCTAATTGCACTTGTAAACAATCACAGGGGACCTCACAATACCAGCTAGAGGGCTGGACATTCACATGTGGAAGCCAGTGTGATTAATTCATTGTGGAAAGCCCGAAAATTCAAACTCAAATGCATGAAACTCTGATGCATTTATGCATGCATCAGACAAACACAGAGTAAAGTCCATTTTTAGAAGACAAGGTAAAATACCAGTATTAAGTTACATAGTCATCTTTTCCATGTGTCTTTTATACACGCTTCTGTGTACACAGTGATGTGTGGGACTGTGGGGGCATGACCTGCTTGATCACCTGATCGGTTTGGCCATGAACATGGCTAACTCCCTGAAGGATGTCCCTTCCTAAGTGTCAAGATAGGGACCAAGCGATCAAACCTTAAATGCAAAATGTTAGGAAATGAAGGGAATTAAAAAGAATCAGAACTCCATCATGGTTTGACAGTAGCACAGCTTCCCTAAGCAGTCAACATGGCCACATACATAACTAATTGCACTCTGAACAGCGGAAGTGGCATTTACTAAACTCTCACCAAAGGACCAGTGGGGCTGTGTAGCTGGGGAGAAAGACTTGCTTCTGGTCCTGCTCCTTGACCTAACCACCCACTTTTCAAGGGAATAAAGTGATCCCAAATTTACCAATCTGGGGATTTCTGTTCTCTCCTGGTAGACTATTCATTGCTCTGGGTGTATACTCTGTGTTAGGGCCATGTAAGTATTGCTGTTAAAGTTTGAAGAAGTCAAAATCAAACTACACACACACACACACACACACACACACACACACACACTATATATATAGTTTTTAAACACAAAGTTTGTATCTGTATTGTACCTGCTATGTATCTGTGTGCAGGCCTCCAGAACTAGCTGAATTGTAGCCACTATATTCTATAAATTTTATTTGAAGTCTTATGATTTTATTTTGAGAAATGTAAACACTATACAAAATTAAAGATAACCTTAAAATGAGAACTTTAATTCCCATACACAGAGTTGGTAATTGTTGACATTTTGCTTAGTCTCTTTCTAATATAAATGACCAAAATTTTGTAGAGAAAAATGCCATCACATTTGACCTCTTACTCCATACCCGATGCTATTTTTTCAATCCTTTTTATGGTGTTTTGTGACACTTTTAAGTGCACACACATCCAGGAAATGTGTTATTATCTATTTTGTATTTGTGGTTATTTTTCCAGCTTCCTTATTCTGACTTTCTACTAATTTACAAAGTTTAAAAATTTAATTTTTCTACATTTTTTGAATTTACAAGTTTAAATGTAATGTATTTTTTCCTGCTGTTTTTAATGGTTCCTTTTAAGATTTTAGTATGCATTCATAGTTAAATTTTTAGCTTTAGGTCACATGAAAGAAAACCAGCATGTCATGCCTCCTTCCAAAGACGAGGCCCTCCATCAACTGTCATGTCCATCAGTGCTCTCCCTTCAAAGTCTTATCTCCCATCATCTCTTCAAATGCTCCTGCAGGAGGGATCCATAAACTTTTTCTGTGAAGAGCCAGCCTTGCTGTTTTAGACATTGAAGCTGTATGACTTCTATTACAATTACTGAGCTCTGCTGTTACAGCATTGGAAATAACCATAGGGAGTTGTAAAGAATTAAGTGTGGCTCTCTTTCAATAAAACTTTATTTATGAAAACAGAAGACCAGATTTGGCCTTTGGGCTCTAATTTGCTGATCCCTTATCTGGGAGTTTAGATTCTGGAAATTATGACTATTTAATTAACATTTTGATTTGCCTGTATTTTAATGATTTCTTTTTAAAAAATGTCATTGTTGACACTATTAAATGTGTCCCATCCCTCCCCCTTTGGCCACATCTACCCAGCCCCCATCTCCCTTTCCCTCTGGCCATCACCACACTGCTGTCTGTGTCCATGGGTCTGGCATAAATGCTTTTTGACTACTCCCTTCACCTTTTCTCATACAGTTCCCCCTCCCTTGTGACAGCTGTAAATCTGTTTCATGCATCCTTGTCTCTGTTTCTGTTTCATTCATCAGTTATTTTGTTCATTAGCTTTTTTCATCTTTGCTTAAATCACATTCCTTTCTCCTGGATTCATTACTATCTTTTTTTCACCAAGTACGTCCTTTAGGACCTAGGTCTCTGGGTACTGAAAGCTATCATTACATTTATGTTTTAAAATGATTTCACTTCACCCTCCCCCTTGAATGACATTAAAGCTGAGTATATAATTGTAAACTGGCTACCATTCTTTTCTTAACTCAGATTGCAGTAGCCCATTTTCTCCTGGTATCTACCACTGCCACCTGGAAGTCTGCTCATTGTCTTTTTTTTTTTTTTTTTTGCAGGTAATCGAACTTTTCTCTCTGGTAGTTTCTAAGATTTCCTATTTATCTTTATGCCATATTCTGAAACTTTGTGTCTCCCCAAAAGTCATATGTTGGAACCTAATCCCCAATGTGATAAGATTAAGAGGTGGGGACTTTGGGAAGTGATTAGTGCCCTGCTAAAAGAGACCGCAGGTGGCTCACCTGTGCCTTCTGCCACGTGAGAACACAGCATCAGGGCTTACTGAACAGCATGTGTTCTCTCACAGTTCTGGAGGCTGCAGTTCCAAAGTGAGGTGCTGGCAGGGCCCTGCTCTCCAGAGGTTAAAGCCCAGAATCTCACCGTGCTGGGAATCCTCTGGCTGACAGCTGCGTCACTCCCCTCTTGACACTTGTCTTCACGTGGCATGTTTTTCCTCTTAGGGTGTCATCTCTGTGTTCACATTTCCCTTTTATTATAAGGCCACCAAGTCAATGAATTAGGACCAGTTCTAAGTCAGTATACATCCATCTGCGAAGGCTCTTTCCAAGTAAGGCAATATACAAAAGTTCTGTGATAAACATGTTTTTTTTGGGGGGGGACTATTCAACCCAGTACAGCTGGAGCTATTCTACATTATGAAAATAATTTATTTAATCAATCCCTAAACATTAGAAATATGGTTGCTTCTAGGGATTTTCTTCTCCTATTAATACACAACAATAAACCACCTTATACAAGGAAACTGTGCACATCACTGATACACCCTGAGGGTCAACTCCTGGCAATACAATTACCCAGTTAATGAATGCTTTTACTTTTATATACATTATATTTCTTGGCATTTGTATACCTATGCAGCACATTTCAGTGCTGAATAAAAAACTTTCCACACCCCCACTAATCAAAAGGAGAGAGAGAAAGGAGGGGAGAACAGAGAGAGAGAGAGAGAGGACAAAGAAGCTGAGAGAGGCAGTGACATCCCCTTACTCTGTCCGGGGCTCCATCTCCATGTGTTAGGTTAGCTGCTGAGCTACTTTCATCCACTTTTTCTGGTTATACCACCATACACCCCGGCTTCTCCCTGCGGATCACACAGAGATGGCCAAACTAAAACAATACTCACCATTGTGTACAACACCAGGACCACTTACCAGTACCTTAGTTACCTTATACCAAAGCTTTTCAACTGTGTCCAATTCATCTCCTGAACTACAGCAAGAATGATCTTTCCAAAGGACAACTAAGATCTTATCTGCTTCTGAATCCAACTTCAAAAAACATTACTTCTCTGTCTCTCCCATCCCAGAATAGTTTCTTGTTGCCCTAGGGGTAAAAATCCATTATTTTAAACATGTGTTTTTATTTTTTATTGTATTTTTTCATTACCTGTTAGTCCCTTTTTACCCCCTCCCCCTGCCATCACCACACTGTTGTCCATATCCATGAGTCCTTTTTCCTTTTTTAATGCTTTTATGACCTGGAACCCCTCTAGTAACATAATAAACTTTATGATACAAATCCTAACCACATTTGAAACTGTGTTATTCCCTGTAGTGGAAACCCACCTGGTTGTTACTCTAGTTCACAGTGTTACTCACTTTTGTAACTAAGTTATTCCCTCTCCGCATTATTTGATGGGAGAATAATGTTGTTCAATAGAACTCTATCCCTCTATTACTGTTTATTGGACCTTAGACACCACCTGAACTTGGTTAGGCCAATGACCTTTTTTCTCAAGGAATTTAAAATGAAAGCTAAAATATATTTTCAATGATGGTGATGGCAACTTGGTGGCTGTTGTCAGTGGTGATTTTTTTCCACGTGAATTGGGCAGTGGTAAAAGCTTTTTTACCCTTAGAGGAAAGAAGAATGATGCATGCAGTGAGAAGCAGAGGCAAGAGGTGATAAAACAGAGAACTTTCTGGGTCCCTAATATATTATCCCTGATCCCATTCCATTCCTGAGGCCACTCTGTCTCTGTCCTTAGGACCTATGACACTAAGTTACATCATTATTTAAATGTTCCTTTTGCCTAAACTTGTCCTAGTAGTAGCTGCCCCCAAAAAGAAAACCCTAAAAAAAAAACCCTTAACTGATAAAGTTAACCGTATGCACCACACCCATCTTTTCCTCTGGATTTTGCATATGCTGGTCTCTCTACACGGGATGCTGTCCTTATTCAATATCCTTCATCATGAACCCAGTTTTACACTGCGGTAACTATTTATTTTTGTATCTGATTTAGACATCATTTTATTTTTAGGAAATCTTTCCCCGATGTCCTGAGATCGGTTGGGTTTTCCTCCACTAATCTTCTACAGCACCTGTTTCTAAACTCGGTCGGAACACCTTACACAGCCGTGCACAGAAAATAGTAATGCAGCGTGATGTATTGCACAGAAGCACAGAAGCTCTTTGCTGATTGCCCTCCTCACCATTGTTCCGTCCAACATTATTACAATGCCTGGGAAAAAAAAGACCAACAAAGATTGTTGACATAATAGAATAACTCATTTGTGATGGTTCACACCTTTCCAAGGAACTGTGTCTTAGATCTCTGTGATAATTTGGAACACTTTAACCTGTGAGTTAGTCTATTAGCGAGTAGCATCTTCCAGCTGTCTTCTTCCCTTTATGTACTATTAGTGTGATGCAGACAAAACACAAAAAAAGCTATATTGAGGGAATAGAGGTTATAGCGGATAAGTGTTGAGACACTTTTCTTGTCTATGCTGCGCTCACAAAGACAAACTAATTCAAATGTCAAACCCTACATTAGACAACTCTAGTTTCTTTAATTATACATGAACAATGGTATTGTAGGATCTGGGAAAGAAAAGAGAAAATACACTACAAGGATCTCTGTGAGGTAGAAAAAAATAGTGGTAGATGCCTTAAGCGACCCTTTTGATTTATGATACTTAATGGTTCAAGTTTTGGCATATTGTGAAGATATGTTGGGATTATTTAATAACAAAAGAATTTTATGGTTCTCAAAACACCTTCACTTACATCTTCTCCTTGAAATCTCACCCTGGCATTACCTGGTGAGACTTGCTGTCATTATTCCCTTTTCACAGATGAGAAAAGAGAGGCTCTCTAGTATTAAGTGGTGTGCCCAGGACTCTATCAATGAGAAGCAGAGTCAGAAGGACAATGGTAGTCACTGGCCTCTGAATTCTGTGGTGTGTGTTGCTTGTCTGCTACATCCCACTGGCCCTGTCCGTTTACCAGGACTGTAAAGCCTACAGAGCTTGTCTAGCATGTGTAACCCAGCACAGAGCACATACAGCAGAGCCGCAGAGCCCAGGATTGTGGAGCGCATGGTGTGTAAAAGCACTCACACAGGGAAGGAGAATCTCTAAGGAGGAGTGCAGTGAATTCCTCATAGCTCATCATTTAAGGAGTCTGCTTTCTAAGAGCCAGTCACACTCATTAGAGAAATTGGGGGGTACAGTAAGATTACTTCCTCAGTGTACCCACTTTATGCCATACTCCTGAAACGGCAGCTTCCATTAATCAGTTATTCAGTGACCAATATTTAGTCAACCTTTCTTGCATGGAAAAAAGAACTGTGGAGAGAGTCAGAAGAAAGAAGAGATTATTAAGTCTCTGCATGCAAAGAGACAATCTTGGAGGAAACATCAAAACATGCCCACTCTTACTAGGTGGCACAAAAGCAAACCTGGGACCCCTGTTATTATAGAACTGGGGTCTCCTCTGCATGCTGTGAAAAGTGTGTGGCAATCTTTGGACATTCGAACATGCCAAGGCAGCGAGGGCTGTGTCTTAGAGGAGAGCCATTCATCAGCTAGCCAAGGGACAGAGGAAGGGCATTGAGACTCTTGGAGGCTTTATTGCTTTAATACCCAAGGGTTTGGACAGCATTGTGTTCAGGTCAAAAACAGACCTGGATAGAACTCAGGTGAGTGGCTTCACAAACCTGAAACATTACCAACTTTCTGCATGACTTTGGCCAAGTTGCTTCACATACTTGGCCTCAGTTTCCTCATTTGTAAAAAGAAAAAATCAGTGGGTTGATATCTCTCAAGAATTCCATGCTCTCCATCTCCCTTTTTAGAATTAGTGATTGGTCACAGTGTGCTCGTATAAACTTGCTCACCAAGGTCATTGCTATTTGGAAGTGGCAGGGTTTTCGGTTGCAATCAGCGTTTTGGAGGTAAGTTCTGCAACATCTTCCCAACATCTACCAAAAACAGTTCCTACCTATTCAGAAACTGCAAACCAGTGAAATTTTACTGAGTGCAAAAGCTAACAATGGTATTTCAGTGCTTTAAAATAAATTTGTAAAAATGGCCTCCGTAGTTTTCATCTATACAAATATGTGGGCATTAAAAGTCAAAGTCCTTCATTAAGTGTGTTTAACCATGGAATTACTTTGGAGGAAGAAAACTTTAAAAAAATTATTTGTTGAGATGAAATGTGTATAACATAAAGCTCACCGTTTTAAAATGAACAGTTGTTTGTTAAAATGAGCAGTGGCATTTACCGCACTCCCAGTGTTGAGCCATCACCATCTCTGTCTAGTTCTAGAACATCTCCATCACTCCTGTGATAAACCCCATACCTATTTAGCCATTTCTCTCCAGGAGAAAATCAATTTGAAAAGAGCCGAAAGCTGACTCAGAGGCGGTGGGAGACAAGTGTATCACTTCCTTAACACACACACACACACATATGCACTTCCCTCATTCACGCTTACAGCTACAAATTCAACACCGGTTCTGTAAACTTGAGCATTGCTGCATGGCACCGTCCCACAGGGTGACAGACTGCTAACAACCATACACTTTGAGGTCAAACTCCCTGGCTGCAGACCCTAAGTTTGCTACTGACTGCCTGCATGACCCCCATCTCTAGGATGGGGGTACTAATCACGTACCTTAGATAGGACATTGTGCTTTAAGGTAATACTGTGTGTAGTCATATATCTTAGTGAACTGGAACAACTTAGACACACCCAACAAAAAGAGGGCTGTTTGCCTCTGAGAAGGAAATACAGACATTTTCTGTTCGTTCATGAAGCTGAGCATCGGGACTATAGCATGCAACAGAATTCACAGGGTGATCTTGCCTAGTAATGTGCTCCCTGACCTCTGCCTCTGCTTACCGATCTCAGTGCACGATAAAGGCATTTCCAGTGTCTGGGCCACCATTGATGGCATTTGTGCTTTGCCGGTTTCCAGGTTTAGTGTTAGCCAGTTTGTTTAAATTTGCTCGGCCCGAGTCAAGTTATGAGCCCCATGTGAAACGAGAACCCCAACCAGAAGGACTTCTAGACAACATCCCTGCAGCTTGGAAAACGCCCCACCAGGAGCCCCCCGCCCCCCACCCAGGCGAGCGTTCCTGCTGCGTAGCCCATGGTTTTCCTCCCTCGCCTCTCCTCATCGTTTCTCTCTTTATTACGTCCCCAGCTCACTGGGCTGTTAAACAGAGAAGAGAATCTTGGAAGTAATCTATATATAAATCAGATATCGTACGGATATGTAGTTCTGGTTTTTACCATCAATTCCAGTTTCATTTTTCAATTCTAACCAGAGATGGCTTTTAGTGGTTCTGGACTATTAGGAAGGGCATTTCTTCAATTTGGCCTACAGATTGTCTCTTATTCACAAAAATGTCAACAGCCACTCTCTTGTAGCCACCCGAATTCCAGCAAAAACCCTCCCCGGGGCTCTGCCTCAGATTTTTTTTTTTTCACACTAGCCTCTCTTTGTTCCCAAACAGTGTTTTACAGAAGGTCTATGTGGCCCTACTTTCTTAATCCATCATTTCTGTAGAAGCTGTAAGTGATTAGAGACCCTGGCCTGAGGACATCAGTTTCTGGCACTCCAGTTCTTGAAGTCTGAGGGGCCTGTGTTGCCAGGCCCCTCATTTTGGATTGCTCTTCCTCTGTTCTCCAACAAGAGCCCACATTATAACCCAAATGTATTCCTTTCTGACACCATCTAGTCAGAGCTTTCAGTTCACGCATGACTGGGGAGAAGAAATTTACTGAAAGCTCTTTCAAGAATTTCCTTTAACCATGGAAGCCTTCCGTTTTTCTACTGTAAGCGTGCCCCTTTCATGACTTGGTTTCGAAGAATGGCTGAGGCTGTGGCTGCCGTGTGCACTAGACTAGTAGCTCCACAGCCCGTGGTTTCAATTGGTTGGGGAAATCTGCTGTGAAATGGATCATAATTTGTTGTAAGTTTCAATGTCAGTACATTTATTTGACTGCCCATGGCCTTGCTCGCCCGTGCTGTCATTGGTTATTGAGTTAGGAGCTTTGTCTCTTTCTAAGTGAGCTCATGATTCAGAATTTAAATTTGTAGCACTGATTAAGAAAGGCATGAATTCATTTTATAGTGAAGCCTTGAACTTGACTCATTTTCACAGGGGATGGGAGCACGAGCTGTGTTGTGGGATGGCTTCTGTTAGCACAGTGAGGAAGTACATTCTCACCACTGGTAATCAGCAAGCATTTATTGGGGGCGTGGTTTTTTTAGGCATTGTCCCTGGCCCTGAAGAGACCCAGAAACAAGAAACAGTTCTTGCCATCAAGGAACTCTTATCCAATGAGGGTGACAATGCATCTTGTCCTCAAATCCAGGGCTTATGCAGAAAGAAGGCAGCTGTGAATCTGTAGAAATAGACTAAGATGGGAGGGTGAGGAGTCTCTTCATCTAAAGGAGTTAATGAAGGACAGAAGAAACCAGTGAAGGATTTTAAGAATCAGATCCAAGTCAGTCAGATTTGCATTTTAGAAGTACTGCTTTCTCAAAAATGTGGAGGTTGGAATAGAGGGGTCTTGAAGCAAGCAGGCAAACCATTTAGGAGTTAGTTGGGGTAGTTCTGACAAGAACTGATAAGAGCCCCCAAAACATCATGGTAGTGGAGATGAAGAAGAATGGAGAAATACAGGTCATTTTAGACAATCAGTATTGCCAGGCATAGTGACCTGTTGGCTACTGGAACTAAGGAGTCAGGAGAAGACTAAATTGACTTCTAGGCTTCAAGGATACATCAATGATTAGGTATTGTGGTAGGTGGAAAGAGCTTCAGATTTTGATTTTTAACAATTACTAAGGATCTGATAATATCGTGAGGCTGTAAGTTTATAGGCAAATGGAAAAAGATAATCAAATTCTCGAAGTTGTCTTTGTGATATCACAGTTACCCCAAATGATGGTAGAGATTTCCAGTTCCTAGGATGCGATAAAGAGGCAAGACCGTGGAAGGGAATGTTATATAATAATTATAGTACTGGTATTATTAACATCTTTAACATTCCCCACAAGTGTGTCCATATAAAACATCAATTCATTAAAACCACTATTTCAGACATCTGTATTTGTGGGAAATGGCACTAGCTTTATATAAATGTATTTTAGAGGTTGCCTAAAGCTAAATCTCAGCATTTTTTGTGAAGTGATGGATATTTGTAAAATGGCTTCTATCATTTCTTCCTTGAAGCTTCAAAGCCTCTTAAATGGCTCCCATCAAGACTGGGTCACAGACTGGGTTTAAACCAGGAGGTGCGTGCTGCCTTCTGCGGACTTGAGCATAAACCTCAGGGATGCTGCCAAGGAGAGCGGCTCTGAGAGGAACGGGACACTTATCCCTCCAGGTGGTCATATATTGTTGTTTTCTTTTTGTCTTGTCTTCCTGAAATAGTCTCCTCTTGCTTTACCAGTTGACATGTGGGGTGAAGGTTCCCTCATGTGTTAATATCATCTCGGAAGGAGTTGAATTCTCTTTCTTTCAGCTTTTATTAATTTGTTTCTCATAATTCCAGGGAGGTGTTCAGGTAGAAAAAAATAGAAGAGAGAAAATAAAAAGAAATAGTAATAATGAAAAACAGGGTGCCCCACCCCCAGCGGCTAGCTGGTGGCATCCAGAGGTTGCAGATAATGGATTAGCTTTTACCTATTTCCATAGCAACAGCTTAGCTGCTCTTAAACACTTCTTTAAAAGCTTCTGATAAATGTATCCTGTGACCCTGAAAACTTGCCCGTCTCTCTTCTGACTTCTTTCATCTTCAACCCCTCCCATCCCTTTTGCCCCACAAAAACATCAATTATTACCCATAACCTTGTGGCACTTGTGTTGGTTTTCTGCAGACCTGCTTCCTCAAGGCCCTGAGATGGATTTGACATTGGAGACAGGAATGCTTCTCTCCTTTCTCCCTCCCTTCTGCTTCCCTGTCTTCCTCACTTCTTTCCTCTCCATCTCTTTTTCTCTCCTCTTCCTCTTTTCCTTTATCTTTTTAGTTCTCACCTTTCTCTGTCCCATCTCCCAAACAAAATATAAATAGAAGTCATCATCCTATGAATCACTGATTGAAACGGAATCAATGATTCTTTACCAGTTGGACATGTTAATTGAGCACTTGCTTGTGATCAGCTGTGACCTGGGCTCTGGGATGGGAACGGGAGTGCATGGGTGGGAGACCATGAACAATCTAAAAGATTGTCCTTGCCTTGTGTATCATTCATACACAAATCAGGTCCCAGCTGAAGAGACAGAACACTCAACAATTAGACAACAATCAACCAGGATCACGGGAAAAAGTAGATTAGGATTCTAAAGGGAAGACCTTGGCTTCTGGCTGCACCCCTTCTATGTAAATTAGAACAATCACATATGGTTAGCTTATTAGTCATCATTAGCTGTATTTGCATTTTTAATCAAAAGGAAGAGCATATATTCCAAAAAAGAGGTTTTATAAGAATTGAGTAAAATGATTCATAAAAACATACTTGGACCTCAGAGAGGTCGATTTGATG
Source organism: Carollia perspicillata (assembly GCA_004027735.1). NCBI lineage: Eukaryota > Metazoa > Chordata > Mammalia > Chiroptera > Phyllostomidae > Carollia > Carollia perspicillata. Next base: position 25,512 of record PVKM010017632.1, read on the forward strand.
TTGTTCTTGTTGTTGATGTTACTAAATTAATATCCACTAAGAAAAATAGAGAAATGAGAAATAAATATAAACAAAAATGATCACAAAAGGTTTTGTAGATGAGGGTAATATTTAAGCCGTGTATGGAAAGACAAAGAGAATTTAACTATATGGTAGGGAGGAGAGAACTCAAAAAAGAGCAAAACTATTAGAGAGGAGGGAGACAGGCAGGTGGCCTCTCCCCCCACGTCTC
>PVKM010017633.1:0-25731 GCA_004027735.1 Carollia perspicillata
TATTTTACGCACCAGTTTTTGATGATGAACCTCGTATCCCGAGTCGTGCCGGAACTCCGCGTCCATCTTCACTTCCGAGATCTCCTCTGTCTTGATATTCGTCAACCCCGAACCTGCATCGCACCATAAGCATTTAATTACGACCCGCAGCCCAGGCCATTTGTTTCCTCTGTAGGCAGTGTCGCTACAACACAGAGGCCACCAAAACCTCTTTCTAGGCTCGAAGTCAGATGAAAATGGATTAATGATTTTGTCCCAGAAAAATGACACGCTATATATAAATCCTTAACCACCACCACCTATTTTAAACAAAAGGGACTTAAAGATGAAAGAAATCTGAAGTTAAGGCTTCTATTGCCTTTAAACACATCACATATATATATTTTTTAAATGGGGAAAACAGAAGTTAAATGTTAGTTGGGGGACTGGCAAGGGCTTGTTCCTGGAGTATGCGGGCTTGTTTTAGGGGCTTATTGCTTAGCCTACTGTATGTCCTCCAGCGTGTGCTCACATTCCTTCAGAAAAAAATAATAAAAGCCTTTAGAAACGAACACTAATTACCTGGTAGAACAAAACTGCGACTTGGAGGCTTTGTTCCAATTACAAATAAATATGCTCATGTATTTATGCAGTGAAGCATTGTAAAAATCCTACCGTTTACCTGGCTGAGTGATTGGGGTACAGACGCCGAGTGCCGGTGGCTCGCTGCTGAATAAGGAGCCGCAGTGCACACTTTGGGGGTAGGCTGCCTTGGGACTGACGCACTCTTCCTTCTCTATACGTTGTTACATGATTCTCCCACTAATTATTACAATGCATTTTGGTTTTCAGATAATTGGAAGCTTACCAACAAAATGCAAAGTCATTTTTTAAAACAAAAAACCCAAACCACAAAGTATAGATTTCTACATTGTATTTACATAGCAAACGCCAAAATTTTAGGATGAGAAGGGCTTTTAAAATCATCGCCCCTCGGGTGTTCCCAACCAAGGGCCAACTCTCAGCTCCAGCCCGGACAAAAGGATGGCCTCTGTTTTCACACAGCTTTGCCTGGAGAAGAACTTTCCTTCCATTAGGACCCAATCAGTTTCCTGTGATTTCTCTGAGCCTGTTCAGTGGACAGCAAGCCCAACCTTCCCGTCTGCATTATAGCCTTGAACAGATCGGATGCCCAAGGACAGGCAACGTTGTTCCTGCTGATCTTCTTCTCACTCGGGCTACACATTCCCGGTTCCTTCGGCTCCTATGGGACCTAACGCCTTGCTGTTCATTTAGCCCCTCTTACCGTCTTGTCTACAAAGTGCTGTGAAACTTGTCATGCGCCTAGCTGAAACAGAAGCACACTGTCCACAGCATGTGACGTGCCGGTCTCACGGCACAGCCTACCAGAAAGGAACGGAGGATAGCTGCCCATGACCTTGGGGACCCACGCTGGTTAGGCCCTATCACCCATCTCTTGTCCAGTTGCTCACCAAGTTTCCGTTCCTCAAGCTGTCTAGAAACAGACTCAAGTTCAGTATCAATCCACACCTGCTTGTGGATGTGGTGCCACTTTCTTCCCCTTCTGCTCATCCGAACTACAGCTTCTTACTCCTATTTTCCCAGCTCTTCTGTTCCCTAGATTCTTTGGCAACCATGGAAAATGGTTCTGTGATTTCACCCTCAGGTTCTCTTGGCCTATGATTTATCTGGGTCATAACGATTTGAACTTGGGTTGAGAGAGATGACAGTGATAAAATACAGCCCAAAATCTGCACTCCACTCTTCAGGAGGTGAGATGCACTCCCTTCCCTTGGGTGTGGACTGGAGGCAGTGACTTGCTGCTAATGAATAGAGAATATGGTGCCAGTGATGGTGGATGACTTCCGAGACTAGGTCCTAAAAGGCAATGCAGCTTCCTTTCTATTCTTCGTCTTGGTCTGGAGAAAGCCAGCTGCCGTGTTTTGAGGACACGCAAGCAGCCCTATAAAGGTTCCATGGTGGTTACTGAGGTGGTCAGCCCACAGCCATGGGGGTGAACCATCTTGGAAACAAGACCCCACTGCCCCAGTCCAGCCTCCAGCCGTCAGACGGCTGCAGCCCTGGCAGATGTCTCGAGTGCAACCTCTCAGGAGAGCCTGGGCCAGCAGCACCTGCTGAACCACGTTTAACATCGGGGGCATTACAGTGACAGCAAGATACTAAGTGCCTGTTGTTTTAAGTTGCTAAGTCATGGGGTTATTTGTTACACAGCAACAGATAACTAATACAAGGGACTAGCGGTTTCCTTTCTTATCTTGATCTCTCTTGGGTTTTCACTTCCTTTTATAACCAGGTTGTTCCCTTTAATATAAACATAAAAGACAGAAGGACAATCAAAGTGGGACAGGTTCCCTTTCTTTCATCTTTTAACTAGTGCTCTCACGGACTGTCCCTGCCCCCCATCCCCAACCCTGTCCTGAGAGTGGCGGGGCTGCCCATTCTCACTTCCTTTCTTTAAAATTATGAGCACTTTATCCTAAGTTTCACCTCATTTGGACTGTAATCGTTTTGACACAAATTTTTATTGGACTACAACATTAACACTCTTATTTCTTACTAGTTGTATATTTTTCTATAAGGGGTTTCTATAAACCCCTTTAAATCTGAGATCCTTGCAGAACCACAGTGATTTCTTTATACCTCATCTTTTTTTTTTTTTCTGTTCAGGATATATAGCAATGCAATAGTTAATGTTATATTTCTGAGATTAAAAAAAACTCTTTTGAATAGTTTTTTCTTTTAGATTTGTGAGACCAAATAATCACATAAAAAATAAGTAAGAAATCAGCTCCCCACTCAAAAATTTAAAAGCCCACACAGTTTTTGAAAGAATGCCAAGAACACTGTTAATGGTTAAAAAACTTCAAATTCACGTATCAAGGCAGAATAGCAGATAATTATAGCTCAATAGTTTGAGACTTTCAGCAGAAAGAGCTCCTGCTAGGTCACTTTTCTACAACATGTATAATCATTTACTGAAAAGACTTTCTATATACATTAAATAAATCTCACTAAAAGGAGAGAAAAAATAATAAGTGTGCCCATAAGAGAACATCAACGATAATCAGTTGATGTTGCGTGTAATAAAACGTGATGGGTAGATTCAAATAAGCTGTAGGGGCCTTTGTTCACGGGCTCCCCGGAGGCACTTTCTGGGTTGTGCTGATCCCAGGGTAAGCCCCAGGTTTCTAAGTCATGGTGAGTGAGGGGAGCCTGGTGTTCATTTGGGGGCCAAGGGAGGCACATCCTTCATGAAGCCTCTTCCATAGATTGGGGTCAAGGACCTGGTTTCCTCCATTAAGACTGGAGAAGGCCGGTAATAAACTATAGTGGGAAGGTTCGCTTTCCACCCCGGTGAAGAGGATGCTAGTGTATTTTTCTTCTTTATTCTGGTCAAATGGTGTAACTTGTCCTTCTGAGTCCATTTTTCTCTGGAAATAAGCCTTGCGGGGGAGCTGTAACGGCCACTCTGCCCAGAAACCACCCCTCATACTACTGTGTTCCCTATCTGACTCTACATTCTAGGAGGGACAGTGCCTTGGTATTTCAGACATGAAAGTCAAGGGGGGGGGGGTCACCGTCCTCAGTGGTGATGACACAAAACCCTTTCTTTACTTGTTTCAGAATGACAACAGTGATTATTCAAAAACAGTGCGATGCTATGACAATCCTGGGGCGGGTTTCTGAGTGTACAAAATCTAAAGATAAACATGGCACCTTAGACGGAAGCCTGCAGTCTTATGAAGTGTGGGGATGGAAGAACCAAAACTAATGCTACGAAACAGGGAAAAATGGCTCCAAATCCTCGGCAGACTCACGAGAAACACAAAAATATAGTCCACCTACATGTCTGTATGCGTATCCAGCATCTGCAGCTATCATAAGCATGCCTCAATGAGGATGATCCTCAGTTCACATCTGAGCATTCTTTCCCATCTACGGCTTCTTCGGTTGCGGGAAGCCAAGCCTTCCGCTGTGTAAGGCAAGAAGCTTGGCCCGGCCCGTGCCCTCACCTGCACAGAATCACCGCCCTCTTCTTCACCACCGGCTGTGCCCCACATCATTCCCAAACCTGTCTCAGAGCTCATCTCCAGCATGGGTCTGGTTAACACGCCCTTCGTCAGTGCCCCATCTGCTCGTATCAGACATCGGGGTTCACGGTCATACTTTCTGTACTTTGTGTCTCCCTGCCTTTCCATTTCCAGCTTATCTTTCTGGCTATACAGATGCTGTGTAACCCCTCAATTCCATTTCAAGCTTCTCTGAGCAAGGGACTTAATTTAATTTCTTACTTAACCTTCTCCAGCATTTAATGCATCGATCTTTGTGAAGTATGAAAACGAAGTATTGCTGTCATTATAACAAAGACTTTAGGCAGGCCTTCTTTCCATCCACACATTACATCTACCTATTCTCCAGCTCTTTGCTTAAAACAGAATGTTTTTGTTCAACAATATGTGGAAAAGTCTCCTTTATGTTAGATTTAAAAAAAATCGACTTTGGTGGTATCACCCCATCCTGGATATTTCAATAGGAACAGAGCCTCGTGTGTCCCATGGAAGAGACCTAAATAAAATTTAACTCGCATTTTACGCTTGTTGATGAAAATCATCTCTTTCTTTAAAAATAAAGTAGAGAGCACTGTGGAAAAAAAAGGCCTTCGGCAAATGACCAACGTGGTCTGGTCTCAGCTGTAGTTAGAATGAAACTGACCCTCCGCCTGGGGCCCCACCAGTGGGCTGAACAGGATGGGATGGCAACTACTGGCTCCTTGACAGTCACTTGTGCGACACGGGTAATAAGGCAGATATTAAGAGAGCCAAAGCCGTGTCTGATTTACTCCAATTTAAGTTCCTCTGAGAAGCCCTCCAGACAGAGATTCATAAAATCAAGGAGATCCGCTGTCAAGATGTGTCATTCCACAGTCCCTGCTGCCTCGTTCATCACGGTGCTGAGGCACGAAGACACCACGAGGCAGAGTCTGGTTGGGCACAGAAGTGGCCGAAGCCTGCGAGAGAGGCAGGGTGTGCTCCTGGCCCCGTGGCCGACCCTGTCTGAGCCAGGCTTCTCTATGTTAACCTCTTCGAACGAGGTTCATTTCCTCCTCCTTGATAACGGCACAGGGACATTATGAGGCTAAAGAAGAAAATAAATATGCAAAGGTGTGCGCCGTTAGGAGTAAAGTCTCCCAGGACACAGAGATTTGTTACTTCAGTAACTTCTCTCCTCTTTTTGAGTCACTGGCAATGCTGCCTACTGTCAGCTGGGTGAGCTTGTGCACAGAGTTGAAGTCAGGTGTGCACCTGCCCCTGCTGTGGGGCGAGAGTATTCTTAACACTAAATCTGAGACTCGGCCTGAGTACAGGACACAGAGCAAAAAAAATGCTTTTTCTTAATGCTTGGGAAACTATGGGGGGGAAAAAAAAGAAGTGTCTATTTCCGTGCTAATGGGAATTTTATGTAGTAAGAGAAATAAAAGACTTGTGTGCAAAAGTATGCACGTACATCTATTGTGCTGTTTTGGTCACTCCCTGAGAATAAGTATATACAACCTACAAAAGAGGAAATGTGAAAATTTCTGGGCTGTGGAGATATCCGAATTCTGATATTTTTAGAAAATCACATCTTCTTGAGGAACTGATTGAAGTTTGAGCCCAGTTCAGTTAGAAAAGGACCATCTGGATCCCAAGGAGAAAGGATGTGGCTCCCACTGCAGTGATCCAGGTGCCTGCAGATAGAGCTGCATCTGGGCGGGTTTCCATTTCTGAGGACAAGCGGACTCTCTATAATCCTCTCCACTCAGGAAGATAAAGAAAAAAAAAAAAAAAGGCTGGAAGGGCTCTCTTATTGTTTGAAAAGGAAAGCTCAGAAAGAAAAAAAAAAAACCTTAAGAAATGGAGCATAAGGAAAAGCAAAAAGGGAATTAAAAAAAAGTTTGGTTTCCAAGTCGTTTCAATCTATGCATTTTGGAGACGCTACTGAGGAAGAAAGGGAACCGCGTGTGCTCAAGCTCAAGCGAAAGATGCTGAGGGGGAGAAGGTCCCCGGGCTGTACCTGGTCGAGTGGTCAGTCCTCGGTCGGCAGCAGGGCGGGCGTCAACGGGCTCGACTGGGCACGGGAAGCAAGATACACGGAAAGCAAACAAGACAAATCAAGATGGTAAGTTGAGGCTCCTGAACACAGAGCAGGGAAAAGCATGTGCAATACACAAGTTATAAAAAAGGAGCAGCTGGAAAAGAGTCACAGTGAGTTAATCCTGAGCGTCAGGAGCGGCAGGGGGACCACTTCACAAAGGGCTTTCGGCTCTTCGGTGCCCATCCCACCCCTTGGTTCTCTCACAAAGCCCTCTCCAGGACACGCAGCAGCAGCATCAGAGAGGGGCCGGGGGCCTGTGGATTCCCCGCTCAGCCAGTTTCCAGGCAGCTTTTTGTCTTCTGATTAGAAATGAAATCTATTATACTCAGCCCAGGGGAAAACCTTAAAGATCCCTCCTTTTACCACTGTCCAATCTTATCTTATTTTACAGTGAATTAGATATAAAAGGACTCCATTACATCTCCGGGGGAAATGCGAAGAGGAATTTATCGGGAGAGAAAAGTTTTACTGCATCGCCTGCCTTTTAGTGAATCAAATTTATTCCCAGGTGGAGGGTAAAAGAGATAAACCAAAAAGTAAGTCGGTCAGCCGGTCTCTCTCTCGGTAAAGGCTGATTTCAGCAGCTGACACACGGCTGAAATGTGAGAAATGCGGGTATCCCCTTTCGTATCTGTTGCCTTTTGCAGTGCTTCCCGTGTGAGTATTCCGGGTCTGGCCCCACGAAAACAGCGCAGGCGGCACGGCAGTGCCCGCCACTGTTTACCCGCAACTGCTACTTCCAAAGGGCTTCTGATTCTCAGAAATATTAACTTGAACTTAAACACCGGTCTTCGAAGAAACCAGCAAGGGACAGAAACACAAAGCTTTTAGGATTAATAAATGGACAAGAGGCAAATGAAGCCAGGAGAGGGGGAAGGCCCCCTCTCTTGGGTAAGGCCGGGAAATAGAAAGGTGGGAAGGGAGTAAGGCGGCGTGAGCAAAGGAGTCCATGGGAAGACCAGGTGTGCTGGGCGGATGGATGGCTTTCGGACCAGTGGTTTCGGTCGGAGCACACAGCTCACCGATGGGCACAGCCCAGGCATGCTAGGTGGGACTGTAAACCCAGATCGATTCTGAATGTCACAGGTAGGCAGGAATGGTGAGGGCAAAGAAAGTGACAGCATGCCACGTCTTCAAAATACAAGAAAATAATGTTTCTGAGAATACTAAGACATTTGGGTGAGTCAGAGGAGCAATGTGGCTTGGCTCTTTCTCATGCAGACAGGGGGATGGTAGAGGAGAAAGGGAGGTGGAGACGGGTCAACCTAACTTTGACAATGTCCGTGATTTGGGGCAACCGGCCACTTCTGAGGCTCTTTCTTCATATGCAAAGTAAAAATAATGACATTTACAACGTCTCATTGTCGAGAGGAACAACAACAACAACAATTTAAAGCCTGGTTCAGAAACTCTCAAATACTATAAAACCACATTTATTAACCCCCCTATTTATAAAATATTCTGTAATGACTGTTGTTATGAGCATGACTAACCCCCAATACATCCTTTGTGTATTAGATGAAGACACTTGAACAGTATTTCTCTATATTTCATCTCCCCCCCACTCCACCTGCAACCACGTAGAGTAAGACACTTTATTACTCCTCATAAAATGGAGTTATTGAAAAATTACTGTACTTTTTGAGTTTCCCCACAAGGGCCCCAAATGGTGCCTCCACTGAAGATAAGGTCACATGACAGTGCCCTCTCAGAGCCAAGGAGTGCCCAAGGGGTGATCGCATTGGCCAGCGGTAAAACCATCAGAACGGTGTGAGACTCGGGGGGACGCAGCTGAGCCTGGAGTTTAAACGTGGCCTGAAACGTGGGTCCAGTCTTGGGGTCCACTTTAATGCCACCACTTACTTCCTGTGACCCCGGGCAACCACATTCCTCCTGATTCTCAGTTTTGGCCCAAATCAGCATGGCTCTTCCAGGGCTCAGATGTGCAGACACACGAAAGAACCTTATAAATGACTAAGCACTATTCCACAGTTACTTCAGGGAATACTGAAAAGCATGGAATGTGCACAGAAAAAAGTCCAAAAGATACACACACACACACACACACACACACACACACACACACACACTAACTATTATCAGTTGTTTCTGGGTGAGGAGACTGTTCCTATAAATTTGTCTGCTTTTTTTTTCAAGGTATGTGTATTATTTGAAAATAGTAATAAAACCTTTTCTTTTTTTAGGAAGGTAAAAAACAATAATAATTTTAGTTACTTAATCCCTAGCCTGCATTAACAGTTTGAGGCTGACTCAGTATGAATTAATATTGAAAAATTAACTAACTCTTGTGTTCAGTGGGCAGACATTGATACATTTTTAAAAAGACAATTATGACATTATCGAGAAAAAAAAGAACACACACCAACAAGACAAAGTACTGCACTATTTCTCAGCTACGGCAAATGCTTTCTCAGTTTTCCCATGGATCGTTCATTGTTAAACCAGAAGGTGATTTCACAGGGCTCAAATATTTTAACTTGGCTGTTCAGTAAATCAAATAAGAAAGAGATCACCTTAAAGAGTTAAAATAAAACTTAACCAGAAATGTGTTATTTCCCTGCCTTCAGCAAGCTTTGAATCAAATCCTTCCCTACAAGAGGAAACAGAATGATAGAAATTCTGGGATTTTTGAGTCTGTTAGTTCTGGCGCGGCTTGTAATAGACCAATTCTACGCTCAGTGCTGCCTGGCCCGGCCTCCCCACCTGGCCGGAAGTGATGGAGGACTCAGCAGCTTTACACAAAGGGAGGCCTGAGGAGGTGTGGATTTCAGCTTTAATGGAAGACTTTACTAAATCTCAGTTTCATCACTGACAGTGATTTGTTCATCGTGTTTTTTATGGCTGAGTAAAAACAGAGCAGAAGGCAACTCCACTTTGCAAGTACGTACATGCAGGCTTACAAGACATGTTGTGCCCCGTTAAGGACGCGATGGTATTTTATGTGGGTGTCTCATACAAAGAAGCTGCCTGCTGGCCACAAAGGCTTTCCGGTGGCCATCGCCTTCCACGTTGACCTTCTTGGCTGGCCTGCTCAGGAAGTCATAAAAATGAACAAACTCAAATGCTATTAACACAAACACTTCCAGCTACATGATTTCATGATCCATGAGAAAAACTGTTATAAACAACGGCTTCACTTCAGTTTAGCCAGTGAGGTTTGGTGGATTGGAAAAAAACACAGAATAAAAATCTCTGCAGGAAGACTGCCGCTGGTTGGAGAGCCTAAAATACTGGAAAACCGTGTTTGTGATATGCTTACTTTTTCAATGTAAATTAAAAGAATGTCTGGGTGTCTGACCCTCTGTCTGGACTTTGCTGATTGTTCTTAAGAGAAACAACACATTTTTGGTAAGTGTTTGAAGCTGTCACGATAAGAGCCGCATGAACAATGACGGGAAATCCTTTGAGAATTCCAGGTATTTTCAATGGCTGTGTGTGTGGGCACATGTCTGTCAGATTAACAAGAAACAGAGTCTGGAAAGAAGGAGAAAAGGGAGAGGGGTAGGACAGAAGGGGCAAGACTGAGGTTTACAGATACAGATGTTGGCATAAAATAATAATTAATAAATAATAATTCAAGAACAAACTCCGTTCCACACCGGTAAACCTACCTTTGCCACACCCCGTACATAGTCATTGTGGTAGTCATTCATTTTAAGGATATACTGTTTGGGCCATTGAGTGATTCTCCTTGAGACGAGCTGGTAAAACCTCTCGAATAAGATCCTGGTTCTATTGGGGGAGGAAAAAAGCTACCACTGAACATGCACTGTGTGGCGGGCCCTTTGCCGAGAGCTTTACCTGCCATCGCATTTCGAGCTCACAGCCTGTTTCCAGTTAGGAGTTATTATCAAGTATTTTTTTAAAGACTAGGAAAGAGTCAGAGAGGCTCTGCCACTTGCCCACAGCACATGGCACAGCTCGAATGTAAGCTCTGATCCACATCATTGGAGGGGGAGGGGGCCGGTGTGGAGGCGGTTTTGGTTGTCACCACAACTGGAGGGGGGAGGGCACTATTGGCTTTCGGTGGATGGGGACTGGGGATGTCAGGTGCCAGGCACAGGGCAATGCCTCCAACACACCCTACACAATTTCTTATATTTATGATTATGTGAGTTGAGTCCAGAACCGAACTCAGTTTTTTATAAACAGACACAAAGCATTTCTGCACAGTTTTCTGCTGAAACCTGGATATTCCAGGAGCTTGCTACTGGGGAAACGGAGGGAAGACTGTTTTGTTTATAGCCTTCCCGAGAGTCATTCACTATTTTGGGAAATCAAGTCCATTTGCTGGTAGAGCCTGAATGGCGGAATCAGCCCGAAGCAGCGCACGCCTGCATTCGTCACATCCACACGGGACAGAGGCCTGACCAGGCTGCTGTTCCAGCTGTGTCCTAACACTTACGTGCTGAAACACTTACTACGCATCACATCCCTTCTAGTGACGCCCCCTGCCCCCCCGAACTCTGTCAGCCCATTTTATTTTAAGATTCCGTATTAAGAAGGCTTTTTGAATTGTTATATAAAAGGAGTGCTGGGTCTGATGACAGTGAGAACCAGAACTCGGCCTCTGAGACCTTAAATATCATTGCTTCCAATACTTCGTTTACATAAGATTTCCCTGTTTGTCAGCAACAGATCTTTATTTAATAACACCTGTTCTTTCGATGAGGCCTGGGCAAGGCAACGGCTCCGCCTGGGTCAGGAATCCAGAGGCATTCAACCCGCGGACTTTGCCAAACCGGACATCTTGGCAACACCCCAGGGCCTGGCGTGTGTGTGTGTTTGTGTTTTCTCACGCTTGTGTGCACGGATGCTTTTCCCGGGGCCAACGCTACCGTGTGTGCTGTTAGGAATGAGCCCAGTGACTGCGGACTGCTCTTGGAGTCCACGTCCAAACAGAGGTGTTCAGTCCATCGCAGTTCTGGGTACCTGCAAACCGGACCGTTCTTGCCTTCCCAGAAGTGATCATTTGGGGAAATCCAGTAGAGGTCATCTGAATTTATTTCTTTGGATTATTCGACAAGAGGAGGGGAAGGAGGCGGATCCCAATGGCACTAGGGTTTATTTAGGAAGGCGCTTTGGTGATACAGTTCCTCCTTATTATTTTGCCTTGAAAGGAATAATCCTTCCATTTTCTTCCTCACGAAAATGGATCAGGTTGACTACTATTGAAAATTTTTGACAGAAGCACCTTGCTTAATCTAATGCATATAATTTTAATGGAGATCACATACATGCCTGTGGATACATCTAAGTCAGGATAAAATGTCTAGGGCATATGAAGGCAGATTTATTTAACTGCTGGTATTATTTCTACTATTAATATGATGAATGCCAATTTAAATTGACCTCATTAAAGACGCCAAGGAAATATGCAGGCTGATATTCATATACAAAAGCAGTTAAGTTCTTAATATCTTGCAGAGTGAGAAAGTAAACGGAAAATTTGAAATTCAGGAAATGCGCTGTCTTCTTCTAGGATGACACACAATGTTTTGTTACTCTGCAGTGTGCTGTGGGGCACGAGGCTCGTTGTATTCCACTGTATTCGCTACGTGTGCCAAGTTAACCTAAGCAGACTTTTAGCGTCTTTGATTCTTGCTAAACTCTGTACGTGTACAGTCCACACATCTCTGAATTCACAACACTGAAGAGAAATACCAAGTATTATAACAAACAAACACAGTCATTCCTGTAAATTCTTTTTACTCTGCTGCTGGTTTAGATTCCTTTGGCTTTCTAAGCCTCTTTCCACAAACTTTACCATAAATAAAATTCTAATTTTTCGTCTCTATATCTGTGTGTGTGTTCACAAAAATGATGTAGGTAGGTGCTGAAGTAAGTCTTATCCTAGTTTAATAGCGGAAACATTTCATTTACAGAAACTATATATTCGAAAAAATGAAGAGGCCTCAAATCATGAGAACTTGCTAAGTAATTACAAAAATAACAGTGTAATCTATATATTCAATTTTCTTTCATAAAAAGCTAACTCTTGGACATAAATGACATACCAAACACGTAACGCTCTGTGGTATAAAGGACATAAGGACAGTCCCTGTCGATCAGAAAAGTGTGTTAGACTGCAGCGTGTTATCTATTTCTCCCTCAATCAAACAGCCCAAGGTTCTAGCGGCAAAGAGGGAACCACGTGTACATCCAATTTGCAAATGAAACTGGACATCTTCCACAAACACTTCTCATTAGACACAGCACAATTGAGGATTTTAAATGGCCAAAATGTTTCCACCTATAAAAATTATTTTAATAAGCAAGTTACCCTGGTTTTTGTTAATTAAAGTCCTTATTTTTTTCCCTCTAGGTAAGGATTATTTTTACAAATAATAAAGCCTAAATTATTTTTGTCATAAATAACATTGTTATTCATAGCTAGTATTAACACTATAAGGTTCCCTTTTTGAAATTCATAAAACCAATTTGGGGCAATTACTCATGTTATGAAAATGGTCTATATGATGATTTTCTGTGATGGTTCTTTGAAAAAAAAAAGCTCTCTTATGCATAAAAAGGTCTTATGTTGGATTCAGAACTAGTCTGAGGAGTGACTGACTGCATTTTCAGTTACCCATACTACAAATGTGCATATTACAAATACTACCACCATCAAAAGTTGCCAGTTCACCAAAGAAAATCACAGGTGCAATCCTGCTGCGTTCTTCAAAAATATGCTATTAGTATCTCAAAATTAGGGTGTCCTGTGTTCACAATTTTACACTTTTGAACATGTAAAAGTGATACGGAATTTTAAAAAACCTGAAAAATGCTCTTTCCTAAATAGATATTATTTGAGCATTTCTGCTAAGAAATCTGAAAGAAAGCATATTAGCCAATGTGCAAGTTTTAGACAGAGAAAGATTTTACTTCTCTGAACACTTAGGGAAAAAATACTTAGACACATGTGCATTTTAATTGACAGGTGCCTTACAGTTCACTTAGTAAGTGAAATGATGTCATAAGTGTTTCCCTGTCTTTGCCCTCAACATTGAATGCAATCTGAAATTTAATGTATGAGAATAAACAACCAAAATGAAAACTATTTGGGGGCCTTTCAAATCTCCACTGATGCAGAGCCCACTGAATTTCTCTCTTCACTTGCGAACTGTGATCTCCACAATTCTATCTCCTGTCTGTCTTCTTTGAACGTGTTAATTCCAGGCCACTGTCTCGTGGACACAACTGAATTTTGTGCTTTCCTTCCAGAATTGACAAAATAACTCTCAATAAGAAAGTATTCTAAAAATTCTTATCAGAAGTCTCCCTTCAGGGCATTAGAGAGCTGTGTGAATGCCAGAACGTTCTTGCTCCCTCCTGGCCTCTTACCTTCGTTCTCCGTATTGGCTGGCACAGAGTCAACCGCAAAAGGATGCCAGGGCTGGAGATCGTCCAGGCTGAACTCTTCGTTCACGGGGAGAAGCTCCACGGTGGTTTTGGTTTCAGTCAAAGATGGCATGAGAGCATCATTTCCATAGCTGATTCTTGGTTCACTGATCATATTAGCCAAGACATCATCCGAGTAGTTCTGCTCTTTCTGCAGCAGCTCATCTGAAATAAGACAAAGCGAGTCTGAGCTCACTTGAGAGCCATGAGGTGGTACCATTATCACCTCCATTTTACAGATGTGAAAACTGAGGCACATGGTAGTTAAGCCACTTGTGCAAACTCATAGCTAGCTAGGACCCAAGACGGGCTGTGAGCCCAGGCAGAATGGCTGAGACCTGGGGCTGATGTTCCTTCCACTGGTGAGACTCTGGGAGAACTTGTCATGTTCTCTTCTGACAGATTCTCCCAGTACCCTATGATCACTGGGGGACCGATAGCATGCTTTAGTGATGAGTCTGCCATGGAGTGGTGGCAATGAGCAAGGTACATTTCTTTCAAGCCAAAGGACATACCCAGTGAATCCCTAGCCCTTCCTTGAACACGTGTAAGGACCAGAGCAGCCTGACTGAAAGGCAACCTGCTCCAGTCTCGGACAAGTCTGTCTTCCCGCAAGGCTCCCTGTGCGGCATGACCTATGTTCTGAGGTGACCAGAGAAACAGTCCCCTTGCCCTCTGAGTGTGGCCTTGCACACAGGAAGCTCTGCTCCAGCCTCCTTTTCCAAGGGCTAAACAACCCTCCCTCCCAAAATGTCTCAGGTGATCCCAAATATGCTTGCCTTAATCCTCTGCTGCCCCTCTTCTCAAAAAATGCTATCAGTGACCTCCTTATCAAAGGGACTAAGTTCTTGGCGACCACCGAACCTTCCCAAATTATACATTTCGTTACTGAAATGCATTTTAACAGAAAAAAAGAGCTTGGAATACAAATCTGTATCAAATGTAATTATTGCTTCAAAAATGGTATCACAAGATGTACGAATCTCCTCTGTGTTGCCAAAGATTCACCAAGTTTTTCCGTGTGATATATTTTTCAAAATTAGACATTCATATATAGGAACTATGTTATTAACACCATTAATCAGAATATCTCATTTTCCAACGATATCTCCACCAAGAGTTTACTGTATTATATATTTCAAACCAGTCAATGTAGAAAATAAAGAAAATTATCAATGTACCAAAAAAGGAAATAAAATCAGGATTAAAATTTGATTAGTAACATTTTACTATCATCCTTCACATTCTCTTTTACATCAGCAAAAAAAAATTATCTGAAAAATTAAAACTCTTTTCAAACATAGCTATTAAAACTACTTGACGGAATAGCATTAAAGCATGAGATTAACAACTCTGCATAGAGTTGGTTTTATTGCAAGATATTATTTTAAATGATGAAATCCCAAGCAACTCAGTTCTTCGGAAGTCTAATTTGAGTTGCGATATATACCCGTTCACTGCAGACCGCTCTAAAACTCAATACGTGATACTTGCGATGACCTTTCCCCTACAGAGAAAGGCCTCTATCACATTTCTCCCGACTTCTTCGTGTCGTACAGACTTGCGGGTGATGGCTGATAACTCAGCCAGAGCCTGCTTTCATACATTACACGGGCATTTCTTTTATATAAATCTTTTGCTTGTGACTGTTAAGGACTTAAAATACTAAAGAAAAATCTTCTGGAATAATTTTTGGTGCTTATGCTTCATCTTGGGAGGACACAACTGTCACCATGATCTCTGTTCGGCGCCACCAGGCACCGGGCTGTTCCCGGTGCCTTCGCGGCACTATCGTGACCTGCCCTCCTCCTCCATCTGCAGGTGTTTTCCCTTTGCCAGGCGTTCAAAGTACTTCTTGTTCCCTGTGATTTCTGCTGAGTAAGTCGTCCTGTTCTTCTTTTCTAATCTCTTCATCCCTGTCATCTTCTCTTGTACCTCTTTCTGGAATTCTCCCTCTAGAAAGCCCATCCATTCTGACACTCTAAGGCCCTCCTCCCTTTGGATGACTCAGAAATGTGTTTCTCCAGCTCTGACTTCTCCCTCCCGCTCCAGCTCACATATTTCTAGCAGTTCGCTGGCTCTATTAACATAGACCTTCCACGAACTTAGAATGTACAAAACTGTGCTCAAGGCCCCGCTTTCGAATCACGGCAGAGCTATGCTACCCGCTACAGGTGCGGAACCTTCAGAACTCCCCGTGACTCTGTTTCTTTGTGTCCCGTACTTACACTGCTGTCAACTTTTAAGTTCTATTTCTGGATTCTCTTATTCACCTCTCTCTCTTTTCCACTGGCCACCACCTTAAAGCATCATTACTTTTTGCCCAGATGACTGTGATGGTCTTCTCATTGCTGCCCTACTCTGATTTTTATCCGTCTCTGTTCCCCAGACCTTTTCCTGACATTGAGAAGGGGCTCCTCCGTTTCTACTGACTTGATCTCAACGACGTAGCCAGATGCCGAAGGCCCTCTGTGACCTGGGCCCACTTTATCTTTCCACCTGTGAGGCCTGCAGCTCTTTGACACACACACCTGTGATACTGTGATTTACAATAAACAGTGTAGAGTTGGCCTTTCTTGGCAGAGTTCCTAAAACCCTTGGAATTCCTTAACTGGTGAGAGCGGTACAGGTGCCTTTTGTTCTGCTAATGACGTGATTTTTTGAAGAAATCCCCTTAAGAACCAACCACGTGGTTAGAGGGCTGGAACTTTAGTTCCCCTCATCCAGACCTCTGGGGAGAGGGGAGGGCCTGAAGATTGAGTTCAATCACCCATGGCCAATGATTTAATCAATCATGCCTATTTACTGACGCCTCCATAAAACTGCAAAGGACGGGTTCGGAGAGATTCCGAGTGGGTGAACAGGTGGAGGTGCTGGGGAAGCCATGCCCCGGAGAGGGCACAGAAGCTCAGCGCCCTTTCCTCATACCTCGCCTTATGCAACTCTTCCCTCTGGCTGTTTCTGAGTTACAACGTTTTATAATAAGCCAGTGATCTAGTAAGTAAAATGTTTCTCTGTGTCTTGTGAGCCACTGGAGATTAACAGAACCCACGGAGGAGGTGGTTGGAACCTCCAGTTTATAGCTAGTCACCAGAAGCCCAGGTGACAAGGTAGAGGTGCCATAGACTATGGTAGGGGAGAAGGGTGGGCAGTCTTGAGGGCATGACAACAGCCTCCCGCATCGAGCCCCCATCTCTCCAGCCTCCACAGCACGACAAGGGGGCTCCCTCTTGGTCTCATCACTGGAATGTTCAAGCAAATGGAGAAACCAGGCAAGATAAGCATACATGTTCCACGACGTGCTCCACTGTTACAGGCTTGCCAGCCGACTTAAATACCACTAGCCCCACTGATTGCTTTTGTCCCCTCAAACAGGCATTTCCCACGGGGACTGGAAGGAGGACTGTACCCACCTCAGTCACGGAAGTAAAAAGGCAGAGTGGGCGACTGTCAGAGAGGACAGCCTTACATTGTACTTCGTAAACTACCCAGGGCATCTGGGGTTGCGGCAAATTGTAGGGTTGCCTTTTCTCTTTTATCTCTTCCTTATGCTGTTGGCAGAAAATTTCTTCCAAAAGGCCCTTCGAATGTTGAGCCCCGCAATGATTAATTTTCCTGGTTTATTATTATATTCAGTTTCAGACCATGAGAGAATGAAATATTCGAGAAATGCTATTTATTCAGGACAGAGTGAAAAGCACTTAGGCTTTTATTTTTGGTGCAAACTAGCGGAAATTCACATCCCCATCTCAATCAAGCACAGCAGATTCAGAAACTGCCACCTCCGGCTACCTCATTTGGAAAAAATAAAGTCAGCGTGGTTTTAAGGGATAAAAAGAGGGTGGAAATGATGGATTTCCATTAGCTGGGGTAGGATTCAATTTTGAACAGTCCAAGGCAGCCAGCTACCTCTTGATATTATTAAGGGCTCAGGATCTTACCAATGGCTAACACAATTGGCACCAGGCAATTCCGCCTGTGATAAAAAAATCCAGAGCCAAATATGATTATGTCATTGCTCATTCTGAGTAGGACTTTATGTTTGAATTCTGTGGTGAGAGTCATCACACAGAAGCCACACTTCTACGTTGGTGGCCCTGATGGATTATCTTTTTACCCAAATTAATGCAGTTTTTTTTATTAAAATGCTTTGGTGGCAAGTAGTGGGGATTTCCAAAGCTTTTAAGCATCTGCATTTGCCAACTGCTGTAGTACCTCTGGAGTTAATTATTTTCTTTTATAATACCCAGGCACATGAGCTTTGCCGTTAAAAGTGGAAATATTTAACTGAGTTCAACGACGGTAATATTTAATCCACAGTTTAAACAATAACAGAGATATTTAATTTCAAATACTAAACACCCAGCAAAAACCCCACCACCTTGCCCTTGTAAAAACGTGTAGAGGATGTGTATCAGACACACTTCATAGTAAAGAGGACAAAAGTACTTCATCACTTAGCAGTCACTCAAAATCTGTAAGATATTTAAAGAAACTTACATCAAAAGAAACACCCAATAGCAATTTCATCTTCCAATGACTAAAAAATTTAGTTTTTGTAGAAGCAACAGATTTCCATGATTCTGGAGAGAAACAGCCTCATGAGAGAGCTGCTAAATGGGAAACAGATGAATTCTAATCTTCTCTTAATTTTTCGACCACTAGTCAAACTCCTGCTAAAAATTTAACTGCCACCTTGTAGATTTCAAGAAAAATAAAGTTTACAGACGTTAAGACAGTTGTCTTTTACAAGCTTGGGTTGTAATCATCGGATGACTTCTTACACGAAACTCCCACTCGTTTCCCACTCGTGAGGACAGTTTCCCACTGGTGAGGGAGGCTGGGTCTCAGCCTTGTCACGGTGAAACACAGCCAGCAAAGGTCAGAAGTGGAGATGGGAGTGAACCCGATGTCCCAGGCTTGCTGCTTTTTCTTTTGGGGCGGGCAGGGGGCCGGGGAGGATTAAAGCTACATTGCTGTTATTAATTTTTCTTTTTTTCTGGTTCCTGGTACAAAACTGAGTATTTATCAGCAACCTTTCCCCCAAGTGGAAATTCCCTTTCCACCTTATCTAACAGGGGATTCTCATATGACCACTTCTTGTCTTTTAAATAAGCATTTACTTGTCCATCTGTAAGGACAGAGGATTGATTCTCTGCCCGCTCCCCCACAACTGCCACAGCTGTTATTGGAAGTATTTCTAAAAGGGATGCAATTTTTTTTTTCTGATCAGGAAGGTCTACTATAAATCTGTCATCCATTTTAGGTACTTTGCCCACACCAGTACTGTGCTATCAGATTTAATTTTTTAAAAAAAATTATTTATTTATTTCTAGAGAGAAGGAAAGGGAGGGAGAAAGAGAGGGAAAAAAACATCAATGTGTGGTTGCCTCTCACATGCCCCCCACTGGGGACCTGGCCCGCAACTCAGGCATAGGCCCTGACTGGGAATTGAACCAGCGACATTTTGGTTTGCAGGCCCGTGCTCAATCCACTGAGCCACGTCAGCCAGGGCCACATTTAATTTTTCAGCCACAGTTCTGTGCATGTCTGATTCAGGGCTCAGCATGTAACTGCCACACTGCTCCTCCTACTTGATGTCCATGGCCCCTGAAAATCCCTCCGCCTGCGTCCTTTCCCTCGGAATCCCGTCATCTGCTGCTCTGTGGGCCTCCTATGCGAGCTGTGGAGATGCAGAACCTCAGGCCCCACCCAGGGCTAGGGACACAGACTCCGCCGGTTCACGCCATCCCCAGGCGATTCTTAAGCCCATTATTATCTGACCACACGTCTTTTGAAGGCATCACTGCGCAGTGGCCTCAGCTCTCCCCTTCACAAAAAAACAGGCCTCAAAACAAAACAAGGTGTGAAAAATGAGGGTGGCCGAGGAACAACTTTGCCAGAAGACACCTTCCTCCAAAACACCTCCAAGTCTTGTCTGCAGACCCCAGTCCCTGGAAGCTACTGCTCACGATAACGTTTCTGAACCATAACGCCACGGGGAAGGAAAAACTCCTTATGAATTGCCTTTTTTGTCAGACCATCTGTCAGGCAGGGAACGGAACAGGAGCCAGCGTGGGGAAGTGCGCAGGAGAGGTCAATGTTACTCCACACTCTGCAGAAAAGAATGTACGTCAGAGTGCAGAGGGCGCCAGGACTCACGCTCCACACTGCTGGGCTCTCCCCACTGGACGCCAGCCCTAGCTGGTGAGCAAACGTACTTCTAGGAATGGACTCCCTGAGAGCTCAACGGAGCAGAAGCTGTTTGACATGCTGACCTGGGGGCGGAGGGGCGGGCGTTAAGCTATTTCGATGAGTGGGACAGCAGTCCTACGAACTGTCATGCTGGGACACCTTGACAGCATGAGACCAACTGTACCAGTGACACCTCCTTCTTCTGTGGCCTTTTGATGTCCATCAGCTCGTTTGCTATCCACTACAGTCTCTGTGGTGGGATTACTACCCCCATGGACACTTGAGCAAATTTTGACTCCCATCTTAAGAAATACATTTCAAGTTATCAAGCGGCAGAACCAAGATGTGAACCCAAGTATCCCGATTCCTAGTGCACCCTGGTCACGATTCCATGAATTATTGGGGTTTTTTTTTTTTTTTTGGAGAACATGCCTATTTCATCTGATCAGTAACCAACATTATAGAAGTGTATACATATCCATCATCACAAGCGTCCTGTTTTGCATACATTGTTTTTGATAGAAAGTGATGAATGCAATGGTATTGTTTTCTTCCTAGGAGGAAACCAAGGTAAGAGGTTTTAGCTACAGTCCAAAATCAGAGCTTATTGATGGCAGAGCAGAGCCGGAAAGCCAGGTGGTTCCCAGGTGTACGACCACATATGGCTCTGCTCCCTTCTCTAAGCAAGGCCTTACCTGTCACCTCCACTCTGACAGCCCATCCGCAACAGCAGCTCCCTCTGAACACCTATCTCCTCCAGGTTTCCCTCTCTCTGGGAGACGGGCATAACTACGATAGCTACACGAGCTGACATTAAGCTCTGCTGATTTGGAGTTGAATTGAAAGTAATCTAGACGCCTTGGGATCTTGCGTTGTTTACATGGTTGAACTTACATACTCAGTCATCCCAAATATTCTTGTCCATCGGGGTGCCGGGCGACTTCAGCGGCCATGGGTGGAGGGTGCTGTCACATTTTCTAACTTGGGGGAAATTGTTTATAGACATCTGATCACAGAGCAACGCTGTTCCACAAATCTAGTTTTTATTTTGACCTCCAGAAAACTGGGTCGGTGCTCTTATTTTTAGCCACACTATCAATCTTGGAGATCTCTCAGTCTTAAAATTCAGGCTCCATGTTTGTACCTGGGTTTATTTTTCTTTCATAGTTTCTTGGACATGGCCTTTAAATGGAGCATGCTTTGTCTACTTATGGCAACAAAGTGTCCCTGCAGGGCATACAGACATGGCGACACATCACCATGAGAATGTTCCTTTACTGCAAGTGACATTTTCCTGAGGTATCCCTTGCCTGGCTTAAGACTGAGGGTATGGAAAATGTCCCTGTTCATTTAAGACAGATTTCCTTTTGACTTTTAAACAGAGCAGATCAAACAACTTAATTCTACCAGTGGCATCAGTCAGAAATCAAGATAGAAGTCCGTCAGGCCCCCTGACTACATTTCTGACTACATCGGGGGTCTGGGTTCTGCCTGGGTAGTCGGGAGGCTACGCAGTCCCGCCGGGAAAAGTCTTCTAAAGTTTACATGAAAAACTGAGTGTATTTACGATAGAAAGGATTCTGCAAGTGTGGCCATGTTGAAGTTATAATTCACACGTATAAATAAATGACCTTGTTTTAAGGAAACACATAGTGAAGAATTTATGCACAAAGGGCCCATTGTCTGCAAGTTACTTAAACCAGGAATTTTATGTAATATTCTCAGAATTTTTCTTTAAGTCTGGAGTTGTATTAAAATAAGAAGTTCAGTACTGTGGGGATAAAACTGCAGTGACAGCTTTAACCTGTGCGTATCTGATTTCTCCCCTGGTTGACATATATAGTGAACATGCTTCTGCGACCACTAACATAAACAGATACAAGCTACATGTACCGCACAAACTAAAATAAAAATGAATGTGATTTTTACATTTCATATCTTTTAAATGTAAGTCAATGATCTCATGTGGTTTTCAACCCAGGAAACTGGTCTCTTCACGTGCTAGGGGAAAAACTGGCCGTCTTGGGTTAGTGGAGAGATGTATACTTTTGTGGCTAAGCTCAAAGAGTTTCAAACTAATTACGATTAGGTGGAATTCCTGCAAATATGTCTTTAAGAGTCTAACCCTGTGGCATAAGTGAAGACTTCACTGGGATTCCTCTTTCATATAAAAATATAACAGCTGGTACCAATTGCAAGAGTAACATAAGTTCAGTGAAAAAGTGTAGAAAACAAAAGAAATAATAATTCACTTGCAATCTCATCACCAGAGAAAACCAAGAGTAACATGTTAAAAAAGGTTTTATCCTTTATAGAATCGATTATTTCATCTCTTCCTTTTATCACTTTATGACCTAATTTTTATGACTGTGGTTGATGAGAACAAACTTGGTGAGGTTACCAAGCATGCAGAGGCTCTTGGGACTGGCAGTAGCTATCAGGTTTGAGGACACAGAGATGGACTCCCAGTGAATTTTTCTCGTTTCACTCTACAGTACGTATTTCTCAGTTTTCTGATAGGTTGTTCTGCATAGTTGGTACATTTTTTTTGCTTGTTTGTTTTTACTTCCAACTAAGTTTTCAGATACAGACTAAATTGGAAAAACAAAATAAAACCTGAGATTTGCTCTACCTACCTGGGCCAATACTGCATTTTAAAAAAACTGCTGACGCTTTCAGTGAGCATAAGAGTATTTTGAAAAGTACTCCGATGAGAGCTGTACTGCCTTTGCATATTTTTTAATAGAGCCAGAGTCATTCGGGTGACTTTGTATAATCTGAGCCCATTCTCTCTGGGAGCCTTCGCTGATGGCGTTGGGGTGGGCGTTCTGGGCATCCACCCACAATGTCCCCTGTCTCCACCTGAGCTCTGCACCAATAACGGGAGAGCAGGCAGAGATGGAAACATCACCTTTGCTTCTGAGGAGGCCCTTACTAGCCCACATGCTGCTTTCTTTGGAGTGAGTCTCACACAGGGCACGTGGCAAGTCAAGCTATCTATAGACTGGATTTCAGCTTCAACTTGTACCCTCAGACGCACTTGAGGAAGGAGGGGCTCTGAGTGATGCCCCGGCAGCTGGGTCCTGTACAACCTGCACACGGTTTAGTGCTGGTCCCGTCCGCTCAGCACCCTTCCCAGACAGGTGTCTATTCCACCTGGGTAACAGATATCCTGGGGTGGACCAAAGGAAACCAGAGGGATGGGAAACAGTGACCCTCTCAACAGCTAGAGCTTGTTCTCTGCCATGCTATGAAGAAAGTGCATTCTAATTGATTCATCTCTGATAAATGCTTCCTCGATGGAATTTTATCTTTAGAAGGACACATAGTATTGGTTAGCAAGGCCAGTCAGCACATAGTAGAAAGTAAAATTTTCAACATCCGTCCATAGTTATTTCACTCAAAGAGCCTAAAGGTTTCCGCTGGTAATTATAAGGGAAAGTGTGAATAAGATGAGCAGAAACGCAAATATGTAAATATACACAAGGGAGGACGAGCAGCTGTTCCGGCAGCAATCACAGCATGCTTGCATACATGGCGCTTCGTGGTAAATGTTTATTTATGCAGATTAAAAGGAAACCCACACCGACTTTCTACGCTCTTCTGCACACTGGCCTGTTTGTGTTGTCTTTAACACAAAACTTGCTCTGCCGTGCACAGTTCTAGAAGAGCAAGGGTTCTTTCTCGTCTGCATTAGCTGACTCCTGCTACCACTTAGCCACGCACGGGGAAAGCGAACCTGGTGATAGGAAGTGTGCGGCCTTCGGGCTTGGAGGTGGATGGAAAGCGTCTGTGTTCAGGGAGGCCTAACAGCGCAGAGGAGTGGGAGAGGCTGAAAGGATCCACTTTAACAAAAATAATCTGGAGCCAAGGAAAATAAAACCACTTTATCATTAGTTAATGAGCTCGTTCATTCATTCAACTCTTCAGTAATCCAACCATCTACCATCTTCCAGGCCAGTGAAGGAAATAACTAAGGCAATTTTTTTTTTAAACTCAGAGCTCACGGCCCCAAGGAAAGATGGGCATAAAAATAATTTCCCTACAATGGAGATTAAATCAATACAAAAAGAGTTTGGGATTCTTTTTTTTCCTTAAATCATTTCAATATTAGCATCCATGGGGTGATAAAAAAAAGCAACCTTATTTTTTCTTGTTTTACAAAGAACAAAGGAGAAACAGGTAAACAGTAGATACATGAGGAAAAAAGCTCGGAGTTCTGAGCTGGAGATAGTGCTACTACAGATTGGCTAAGGAAGAGACAAGGCTGTCGCAGCAGATATAAGTGCATGTACCAAGGCACAGAGGATGAACCTGTCACAAGCTGGGACTCTGCTGGTTGTTGGGACACAAATAAGTGAACAGGAAGCAGCTCCAACAGAAGCCAGAACTTTAAGTTTGTGGGATACGGAGGGCAAAAGGGCACGCTCACCTGCACCAGGAGTATGCGATTAGCAGAATCCGGACAATGGCATTCTATGGGTCGAGGAGCCAGCAGTTCATTAATAGGTAAATTATAAAGTAAAAAGAACTGGAAAGGAGGGGACATCTGGGTATTATAAGACACTTAAGCAACATGTCAACATGAAAGCATGAGGAAGAGATTGTGGGCAAAGGCGTGCACTAGAGTGATAAAGCCAGACAGGCATCGAAGGATGAGACACAAGGAAGGACAGTGTTACCTGGACGGTGGTGGTGGTGTGGAAGGGGGGTGTAATGGGACCCGGCAGAGATGTTACCGGGTGGCTGGTAATACTTTCATCCGTGACCTGAGTTTTGTCCATCAGACGAGCAAACAGAGGGAAGAAACACAGGTTTTCCTTAGACACGCTGAATGTGCAATGTTCTGACAGTGAGAGGGGGTGGACCACGGGCAGTAGGGGCCGGGAGGGCTGACTTCTACACTGCATCGGCCCACAAGAAAGCGCTGGACTGAAAATGGGAGTTTTCCAGATTCTAGAAGAGCTTTGCTGGGGTTTCCGAAAAAAGCCCTCATTAGATTCCCCCTTAGGGATTTATCAGATGTTGAATTCTGCTAGAGAGTGACTAGTTCCACCCACAGTGAAACGCCACATCCTTGATGAAAATTCTTTACAGTGTCTCACAGCAGTGCTGAACAGTAACATCAGATCGGTGGTTGCTGTTAAGACCTGCATGGAGGAGGCAGGGGAGGTCATATCCAAATAAGGAGTTGCGGGTCCTAATGATTTCACTCACATGTGGAATCCAATGAACAAACTGAGCGAGGAAAATGGTGACAGACTCATAGATGGAGAGCGGGATGACAGCTGCGGGGTGGAGGGATTGAACGGGAAAGGACAAGGACTCATGGACAGGGACGACAGTGTGGTGACTGCTGGGGGAGGGGGTATGAGAGGACTAAACGGTAATGGAAAAAATGCAACAAAGATTTAATAAAAAAAAGTTATGGGTTTTTTTTTTCTTAAATCATTTCAATATTAGAATCCATAGGGTGATTTAAAAAAGCAACCTTATTTATTTTTTTTTTTATTCTGCAAGAGCAAAGGAGACAATTGGGTAGGAGGTGAAACGTAAAGCAGAACCAGCTCTGCTCTAAGCTGCCTTGTGAACCACGGACCCTGGTGCCAGAAGGCGTGTTCCGCTGAATGTGTTGGGAAATTACCCCAGATGGTCTCTTCGTCACCAGGAATGGACAACCCCTTCCACTGTGTTCCATGATGCTCAGCTTCTGGCTTCATATGGGAGACCTTACCCTAGTCTTTCCTTCTAATCACTTCCCCGTCTCAGCACCAGACCTCATCCAAGCCCCTGATTGCTTTTCTAGTTGAAAACGTACAAGAATTTGCTCTGGCTGGAGTGGCACAGTGAATGTGAGCACTGGCCTGCAAACCAAAGGGTCGCTGGTTCGATTCCCAGTGTAGGGCACATGCACGGGATGTGGGCCAGGTCCCCAGTGGGGGGCACCGGAGATGCAAC
>PVKM010017634.1:0-25828 GCA_004027735.1 Carollia perspicillata
GGTTGTTCCGAGAGCAGTAGCCTCCTGGCGGGTGCACAGCTGGCCGGTCCTGCTGTGTGGTTCTCCGGTTTCCCCTCCAGCACAGCCTCATCAAGGCTGCTCTTTCATCCTCTCAACTATTTCTCCATAATTTACAGGGTAACTTCTGTTATCTTCATTTACTCATCTTGAGTGATATGATAATTGGTCAGAAACTGTTAATTGCCTACCCAGTTTCTTCTTCACTAACTTCTATATTTGGGAGGTGTAAATATGTCAGGCTCTAAAAACATATGCTCTACTTCCATTCCTTGCAGAATGAATGGCCCAGGAGGTGAAATAGGAGACTTTGGACAGGACTTCTGGGAAAGCTTTTTAAAGGGGGCTACTCAGCTGGCAGGCACTCCCTCATCCTCCTCTTCCAACTTGGATGTGATGTTTTCAGCACCAGTGGCTTCTGGGAAGATGGAAGCCACGTGCCCGGCACGGCAGAGAAGGAAGCCGGGAGGCTGGGTATCAACGCCACTGCATTGCCGTCTCACCAGCCCTTGATGGTCTGCCTCCAGCCTTCTCATTATGTGAGAGGAAAATAAAATTGTCTTGCTTAAGCTACTCATATTTGGGGGTCTCAGTTCCTTAATAATATAATGTAACACAATATCCAGCTGGAAATTAAACTCTTTGTTTGTTTTTACAGCCACCGTGGCCATTTCTCCTGCCCAATCTAATCTCCTTTGAATCATCAAAAGTATCTCCCTCTACCTTCAGAGTCAGTTTAAAGTCCCTGGATGCTTCTCTGTGTAGTCAAGGCGAGGTGGGAAAAGGACAGCCCTCTTATCTGGCTGGAGGATTTAAATCAGTGCTTTCACATTTTCACAAATCCAGGCGCGGCCCTGGGGAAAGAGTAAGGAAGGAATGGAGGTCAGGCTCTGGACTCATTGTTTATACAATGCTTCCTGAACATTCAGTCTGTACGGAATGCAGGCCTGGCAGGGGTTAGGCCTTGAGGCCCGAGGCCCTGCAGTGAACAAAAGGTCGTATGTGTCCGCTCAAGGAGCATGCACCTTAGTGGGGTCCCTGCACAGAAGTGAAGCTGTGTTACAGAACCAGCCTAGTGGTGGTGACTGTGCAGGTAAAAAAATGGAGAAGAAATCTGACCTTAGCCATGAAGGCTCTGCAGCCTGGACTAGAGATCCTGATCCTTTTAGGGAGAATTTCTCTCAGGCCAGCTGTCAGTCTATAATCTGCCCTCCCCACTGTGGTCCCAGCCGGACACATGGCTCTCCATTTTCCCCGTGGCTTTGCAAGTTGCGGATGGAAACGCCTCTCTTCATGCTCTTCTCCAGCAACAGAAGAGAGTAAGCTGGGGCCCACTGAGCTTGGAGAAGGGAAAGTGAAGGACTGGCTAAATATTTAGAAGATCTTGGTTTTTCGAGACAGAAGTCAATTAAAATATACACTGATTGTAACCATTCTTTTATAGTAAAATAGAATGTGAACAGCAGTGTGCAAGGCACTGGGTCTTACTCACTTTTCACAGAAATCCTGGAAGTGAAGTACTATTATCTTCATTTTACAAAAAGATCAATGTTCAGAGAAGTTAATTATCTTGATTGGGTGCAGAAAGAAATCAAAATAGATCTATCTGACTCTAAGGTCATGCTCTTTCCACCTCACTGTTCTGCCTCTTCCATGCTGGCCTGCAACTGAAGACAGTATGTCCCACAGACTATTACCAGTCTTTATCAAGCAAGCCTTGCAAATTCAAAATACAGCCACAGCCGTCATTCCCATGTCGCTGAAGGCTGAAGTAGGCTGCCCAGCCTGGAGAGCACAGGAGTCATATGAATGCAGGAATGTAATGTTTTTTTCAGTAGTGTTTCTCTCAAGAGTATATCCAGCCACAAGAAATAGTTGCACTGCAATAAGTTGCCCTTTTTTGTAATATGCATAAACCATTCTTGTCATGGAGGGGGTTTAATGCCGATTACTGCTTCCCTTAGGAGAGAAAAATATTTATTTCTCGACATATTTTCACCTACTCAATGTAAGGCTGCAGGGTCCTCAGCAATATCCACCAGTTAATGGAAATGCACAGACCAGGGGAAACTGGAGAAAGAAAAGAGTTGCCAGAAATTTTTTCTAGACCACTGGATCCTCCTAGAACTAATTAGTTGGAGGCATGTAGGAAGGGAGATCATATGTCTTATGGTCGGTAGGAGTGTAGGCTTGTCACCAACTGTCATCCTTCCCAGGCTGAGGAAACTTACTCCCCCAGACAGAATCGGTGGCTCCCGCTCTGCTCTGCCCCATCACACTGCAAACATCTCTCTAAATTTTCATTTATCACACATCTGCTGCCTCAGTATTGGCAATGATGTTTTCTCATCAATGTCTCTGTATCAAAACTTTCAGCGTCCGTGCAAAAAACATAAAAACAAATTCAATTAGTTTAAGCCAAGGCATGTTAAAAAAAAAAAAAAGGAAGTCTGTTGGCTCATAAAATTGGAATGTTCAGAGCCAGTGCCAGACTGACTTAGCCTGGATTCAGAGGCTCTAACAATATCTTCAGAATTCCATTTCTCACCATCTTAGCTCTGCCACCCACAAGGCGGTGGCAATTCCAGGTTCACTTCATTCTTACTGTTAGTAATCCCAGGGAAAGGCTATATCTTCCTGATGCTTCTCTCTGAGATCCTGGGTTCATTCTGATTGGAGGAAACTGACTGACTCAGCCCCCTCTGAACCAGTCACTAAGCAGGGGAATTCAGTGTGGTGATCAGCCAGCACCAAGGCACAGTTCCAGCCCTGCTGGGGCCAAGACCCTAAACAATGTGGACTTTATGAGGATGGGTGGCAGTAGGTCCCTAAGAGAAAATCATGTTTCTTATCAGAAGAATAGGTGAATGAATAGCAAATGACCAAAAACGCACTGTTCCTACAGTATCCTCACTGCCTAACATAGTGCTTGGTGCACTGTAGGAGCTCAGGAATTTTCATTCAGTTTATTGTTGAAGGAGGAGATGCTGCCTGGTGCAGACCTATGCTTGGAGTGGTGCCCTGCCTCAGGTGCCCTGTGACATTGGTAAGTGATGTCCATTTTGGCTTTCTTTCCCCTTGGCTCCTCTCCTCTGAGTTCTCACTCCAGCCTGGTAAGCTGCATTTGATCCCAGATCATTTCCTCTGTTTCACAGCATGCCTTCTATTTCCGATCATGACCAGTCTACCCAATCTTCATCAAGGTGAAAGCTCTTTAGAAGGCAAGGCCCATGTTTCCTCCCTTCCTGGTCTATACAACTCAACTGGACCTGAGCTGTCCAGGTGAGCCACCAATGGGGCTGGGTGCATTGATTGCTACACTGGGATGAAGAACAAGAAGTAAAAGAATGCCAGAGCTGGAATTCTATTCTCTGGATCCTCCATTCCATCCTCCTCCCAAGCCACCTATAGTCTCTTTTCCACCATGAATCTGGGTGATATCCTGGGAGTAATCCAGTGGCCTTTCAAAATGGTAACAGTTCATGTCTAAAAAGTTACAGATGCACTAGTAAAGTTCCATCTCAAAGTATTTTACTAATTGGCCAGGAAATGTTTTGTCCTTGAAACAGCAAGTCAATAGCTAAACCCTGTATACCATCTGCGAAAGGACACATTCATTTCCAGGTTGCTGTGATTTTGGAAGCAGTCTTCGATTACTCCCAAAGAATTTGGACCTGAGTCAATCGTCTTATATTATAAAACTGATATGTTAAGTCATCAGAACAGGATGCTAGCAATCCTCTTTGTTTTCCTACAGTAATTACTTTTTCCTATCTTTCTTACTAATCTAGGTGCTCATTTTAAAATTTACATTGTATATAACAATGATTAAATTAATCACAAAAGTGTGCACCAGAAGATAAAAATTCAATTTCT
Source organism: Carollia perspicillata (assembly GCA_004027735.1). NCBI lineage: Eukaryota > Metazoa > Chordata > Mammalia > Chiroptera > Phyllostomidae > Carollia > Carollia perspicillata. The sequence continues at coordinate 3,895 of PVKM010017634.1, forward strand.
TATTTTAACCACCCATATCTTTTATTTTTTATTTTTAAATTATACTTTATCTATTATGCTGTTACAGTTGTCCTGGTTTTTCCCCCTTTGCCTGCCTCTACTCAGCACCCCCTACTCACTCAGGTCATCCCCTACCATGGTTCATGTCCATGGGTCATGCCTGTAAGTTCTTTGGCTGCTCCATTTCCTATGCTGTACTTTACATCCCCATGGCTATTCTGTAACTACCTATTTGTACTTCTCAATCTCACCTCTTCATCCAATCCCCCGAGACCCCCTCCAATCTGGCAACCACCAAAATGCTCTCCATATCCATGATTTTGTCTTAGTTCTTATTTGATTAGTTTGTTCTTTCACTTTCAGATTTAATTGCTGATAGATATGTATTTATTGCCATCTTATTGTTCATAGTTTTAATCTTCTTATTTTTCTTAAATAAGTCCCTTTAACATTTCATATAATAATGGTTTGGTGATGATGAACTCCTTTAGTTTTTTCTTGTATTGGAAGCTCTTTATCTGCCCATTGATTCTAAACTATATCTTTGCTGGGTAAAGCAAGCTTGGCTGTAGGTCCCTGCTTTTCATGACCCCGAGTATTTCTTGCCAATCCCTTCTAGGCTGCAAAGTTTCCTTTGAGAAATCAGCTGACAATCTTATGGAACTGTCCTGTAGATAACTAAGTGATTATCTCCTGCTGCTTTTAACCTTTGGCATTTTAATTATGATGTGTCTTGGAGTGGGCTTCTTTTCATCATTCTTGTTTGGGACTCTCTGTGCTCCCTGGACTTTCATGTCTATTTCCTTCGCCAAATTAGGGAAGTTTTTTTCACAATTTTTTTAGATAGATTTCCAATTTCTTACTCTTTCTCCTCTCCTTCTAGCACCCCTATGATATGAATGTTGGACTTCTTGAAGTTGTCCCAGAGGCTGCTTATACTATCCTCAATTTTTTTGTATTCTTTTTTGTTCTTGTTGCTCTGATTGGTTGTTTTTTGGCTTCCTTCTGTTCCAAGTCATTGATCTGATTCTCAGCTTCATCCACTCTACTGTTGTAGTTTCCCTGTAAGTTGTTCTTCATTTCAATTAGTGTATCCTTCGTTTCTGACTGGGTCTTTTTTATGCTGCTGAGGTCCTCACTAAGTTCCTTGAGCATCCTTATAACCAGCGTTTTGAACTCTGCATCTGACAGATGGCTTATCTCCATTTCATTTAGCTCTTTTTCTGGAGTTTTGATCTCTTCTTTCATTTAGCCATGTTTCTTTGTCTCCTCACTCTGGCAGCCTCCCTGTGTTTGTTTCTATGTATTAGGTAGAGCTTCTCTGACTCAGCATCTTGGTAATGTGGCCTAATGTAGTAGGTGTCCTGTAGGGTCCAGTATCGCAGCTTCCCCTATCACCCAAGCTAGGTATTTGAGGTGCACCCTGTGTGTGGGCCAAGTACACCCTCTTCTTGTAATTGAGCATTCGTTGCTGTTGGCAGGTCAATGGGAGGGATTTACCCAGGCCAGTTATCTACAAGGACTGGCTATGACCACTGACCACCAGCCTCCACACACCATGGAGGATCAGCTGTGCAGAGGCAGGTTGGTGATACTCCAATGTAGTCTGTAGCTGTCCACTAGATTTTACCACCTATGTCTTTTAAATAAACCTGAAATTTAAGACACTAAATGTAGTTATGTATTCCAGTTCAGGTATCATATATGAAGCTTGCAGTAACTAATAAACTTTTGATTTCTTATGCATTCCAAATTTGAACTTGTGGAAAAGAATAAGAAAGTAATCATCCAAGACCAGGAACTTTGATTAGTAGTACACTTTAGTCAGAGGAAACTGAAAATAAAATACAGCAAAGTTTATAATTAAGAGCTGCTTTCCATATCTCTGCAGTGTATTGCTTCACAGCATTTGATAATCCTTATCTTGGTTATCTTTATAACCACAAGGGGAGTTGAGTAGTCGGTCGATGTCTCCATTTTACAGATTAAAAAACTGAGGCACAGAATAATTGTGTTTCTCAAAGTCCCATTCATCAGAGATAATACTGGGATTCAAATCTACTCTTAATTACCAGACAATCCAGGACTTCACCTACTCCTATTCTTAGATACTAAGACCCACCCAGCTTGGTATTAACCTTTATCCTAAAGCTTGTTGTTCTTTCTGTCTTCCTTCAAATCCTGTGCTTAATTTCTTCCCAGATGTCAATTCTCTTCCTGACACCAGAAAATTTTTTTCTGATTATTATTTTCTCTTAGTATAAATCAAGTTCCTGTTTGTGTTCCTGAAGCTCATGAGTGCATTTATTTTACCAACTAAAAGACATGAGCCAAAATCCTTGTGACATACATTGAAATTCAGTTAAGTTGTTAAGTGGAGCATGAATTGTTGCAAAAACAAACAAAAAATGATTTATAGGCACCCAGTGTACAAGTTTTATGCTATTTAACACTGATTTCCAGGAGGCATATGTTTGGCCTTCCCTGATGTAAGTCTAAATTTGACAAATTCATTTTTTTCAGCCAGTTTGAAATAACTACTAATTTCCCAGGACTATAACTTCCCTTAGGGGCTGTAGTAAAATGTCTTTGCAATGTCTATCATGGTTAAGCAACAGAAAACTTGAATCTTTGCTTTTTTCATATGCTTTTGACAGGCAATAAGTAAAATGTTCAGAATGCTTCTTATGGCTTGCACTAAATACTAAACTCTTTCTTGATCATATTCGGTGATATTTGCCCTTACACATACTGCAGCCTTCAGAGGGAAAGCATTTATTTAGCATTAATTGCCTTCCAGATTGCAGGGTTTTTGAGGCATTGTCTCCCTAATCGAAAATGTATTGTTGGAAATTAAGTACAGAGAGCAAAGAATCGATATTTGATTAGGCCTTTGATAGGAGGACAGAGCATATTGACCACAGCATGGGCTTCGGAGAGACGGGGACTCAGAGCTCAGCTGTGCTGCCTTGGTGATCACTTGGTTTCCTGTGCCTGTCTCCTCACCTATAAAACCTAATGACACCCACTGCCTAGCACCCAGGTGAAGCTGAAGTGAGATTATGGATGTAAAGTGCTTATTATACTCAAGTGCAATTATTTGAGGGTATATTTTAAAATAAGTAAAGCTTTTAGCTGCTCTTGTGTGTATGACAGTGTTCACAGTGATTTGTCACTGATGAGTGGTGATAACTAGAGCCCCACATCCTTTTCTGTCCATTGTACTTGTATCTAAATTAGGCCCAAGGTGGTGAATCCCAGTTGTCCATTTACAAGCTGAATGAGAACGGACCGTTGGCCCTCTGATCTACATGTGGTAGAGCTTTACACTTCCATAAGTAATGAGAGAATTGATTTCCTGTCTGTGCGAAGAGAGGCAAGACAAAGTCCCTTTCACTTCCGCCAGGGTCACAGAGAGGTAGTGGCATATTCTGGAAAGTTAGAGAACTGTGCTGGTTACCTATTCTCAAATAGAAAATCTTTGTAGATATGATCGATTTGAACTGTTTTTGCAAATGCTCTAATTTGAAGCTCCAAGGTTAAGGCAAAAACTGAACTAGAGCTGGGCCTTATTATATGTCTTTTGACACCACTGTGGCCATAAGGCAGCTGAGCCACTGGGGCCCGATTGTAACCCAAACCTAGTTTCTCTTCCATCTCCTTTTCTGTCTGGCGTATTTTATAAATGTACAGAAAAACCGTGTGGCCCATCTGCACTTCTTCACAACGAACAAGGCCGCTGGAATGACCACTAGCTGCCACTAGCAGGGCTTTATTTGGGAGCCTTCAACTCTTTCCTTTAGGCTGTTACAGGTGGATGGAGCCCTGTGCATTCCCTGTTGATCAGATAGCTGGTGCTCACAGCATGGATGGAGCTCATTAGCACCTCCATTTCCTGTGTGAATGGGGTCAAGGCCATGGTGTTCTATTGATAGGAATCAGCTCGAGTCAGACCACACCACCTGTAAGCCACTGACCTCCACCAGCTGGCCTGCCTGTGGACCAGCAGCACTGTCATACCCTGTGGGCCGTCACCACCACTAGGAAATCAATAGGATGCCTTCATGTTGGGGAGGTGAGCAGTCCTTCTAGAAGGAGAACCTCACGTCATCATTGGGAACAGCCATGGTAAGTGTGCATTAGGAATAAGGTAGGAAGAGTGAAGATGAGGAATGATTCGGGAAGCAGGAATCAGAGAAATAAGCATGAGGCAATGTTGGTTAGCTGTTATTATCATACTTTTTTTAAAAACCACAAAATGTACTTGTGTGTATATGAAGGCCAAAAAAGTCAACTAGTATCTATTAAGCAACAGCTTGGATCACAATATTGAGTTGGATGTGGTTGGAAGTACATTAGAAGTATCTAAATTCCATCCATCTTCCAAGGCCTAACTTAAGTCCCATGGCTTCTAAAAGCCTACCAGCACAAGAAGAATCTCTCCCTCCCCTGACCCCCATTGTATTTATTATCTACCATAAGGTTTCATACTTTTTAAAGCCATAAAACCTTTTCTTGAGGACGACTTCAGCAGAAGCCAATATGGAAACCAGAGGGACTGTGGAAGTGGAGATGTCATGCCCTATGCCTGAGGAAACCTGGGCTACCAGAGAAAACCATGTGAAAAATGCTCGCCTATATCATTGACTTGGCAGTTCATTAGTGTCATTATCTTACGGTTTTCTGGATTCTTATAGATTTGCTAACTAGGTTACGAATTCCTAAAGGACAGAGATTCAAATGAAAGGCAACAGAAACAGCAAGGGCCAGGAGCCCAGAGGTGGAGGTTCTGGGGCTGGCACAGGCACTAGCCAGACCTTACACTCGAGCCCCTCAGTGTGCTGGGCCTGCAAAAGCCGAACTGGACAGTACACAAGAAATGTGGCCATGCTTCCCAATCTCCCCAAATAGTCCTGGTTTACACATGCTGTACACCATTAACTTATTTACTCTTAAGGCACTCTCAAAAGCCTCCCAATTTAGATGACCAATCATATCAATCTTATTACCTCACTAGATAGAAGGCTGCATTTTTTTCTTTTTATTCCAGAGAAAGGGGAAGTGGGGGAGAGAGAGAGAGAGAGATTGATAAGCTGCCTCCTGTGCATGACCTGACCAGGGACTGAACCTGCAAGCTAGGAATGTGCCCTGACTGGGAATAGAACCCATGACCTTTTGGTTTATGGGATGATGTTCCAACAAACTGAACCACCTGGCAAGGGCTAAGCCTTCTTTTTGATACATGATGCTATGCTTGTGCTTCACCCTAACCCACTCACTCCCACTCTAGGGTCCAGCATAGGGAAGGACATAGTAAGGATTCAATGTGTATTAAAGTAATTCAGGATAATACATGTTTATTGACCTAAAGGAGCTCCAAATCTAATCTAGGAGATGACTTACACATATGAAGCTCCTAGAAATCAATGCATACCAGTGTGTGGTGTAGGAGGATAAATGGTGACACAAACGAGAAGGGACACAGGCAGACACTGTGTCCTCTCTACTGCAGGCAGGCAATCCCCTTATAGTACATTAGATTCTGAACATGAGAGTCAGGGCCTGAGGCCAGATGAGGAACGACCAGGACCAGACACCAGACAGACCACCACAAGGAACAAGAGATTGTAGCAACAGTGAATAACAGGGAGGCAGAGAGTGGGCCTAGTTAGATGTCCAGCTGGCTGGCATTGCTCCACAGAGTGAAGCCATCGGCAACAATCCAGACAGGCAGTTGGTGTCGGCAAGGCCCATATGTGGATGCACCAACAGCAATGGGGACAGCATGGCAGGGGAAAGCCCGGCATTGGGTCATGACAACTCCATGCAGCCTCTAGCCCTGGAGGATGGGAGTCCGGAGGCAAGAACCAGGCACAATAGTTTAGGCAGGAACTTTCTCAAATGCAGGGGAAACTGGATGCTGTAATTTGGGCTGACTTGGTTACAGGGCATACTGGGATCTCAATGGTGGGTGAGCACTCAAAGAATGAGCTGAAAATTGGCAGTGACCAAGCAAGAGGGATTAATTTGGTCTTGGGCATGGCCCCAAGGAGAGGAGCCAGCTGTCCAAACCACAGAATAGGATCTGACATGGGTTGGTGCCAGTGTTCAAATTGGCCAGCAGGAGCCCAATCCTCATCTCTCCTGTTAGACAGAAGCCCAGCAAAACCACTAGGGCAAGTCCCACAAGTTAGATAGGTCACTGGGCATGGCACCTCCTCCCCAAGGCAATAGTTACAGTGGGTGAAGCTGAAGGTAGAGACTGGTAATTATGACAGATCTTAGCTGATCCAAAACCGCGTCATAAAACAGGAGCTTGAATGACAACAGTCTTTGAGTTAAAGAGCTCAATGGGAGATGATAAAGCTAGAAAAAAAGGATAAAAGGTGGAGGGTCAGAGCACACAGGACATCTCCCAGTTTCTGTCAATTTCGTGACCAAGTACAAACTTCTATGGTAGCTTTGTATATAGCAGTCCCAACATGGGCTGGCATAACTGTGCTTGAGCATTGAGAGAAGAGCTGGTGGTGCATGGTAACAACCATCACCAGGTAGAGATCATGCATGCTGTCAAGCAGCAGGGAGGTTCATGGTTCCAGGAGAGTCTGAACACCTGAGCACAACATTCCATCCAGCAACTGGAAGGAACGGGTGCAGCCCTCCAGCACAGGAGGTAGTCAAGACCCGAGGCAGGTGTGAGGGCCTCAGCAAAGCAGACTAGTGGGCAGGAGGGGCTTTAGTCCAAGAGTAGAAGTCAGGGTCCAGGAAAGAAACACAATCACACAGACAAGGTACACACACGTGAGTGAGATGGGAGCATGTTAGACCTGCCCGAGCCTACCAGATATTGACTGGGAGCAGCAAGACTGTGGGGTGGTAGAATTTGGTGTATGCTCTGGATTCAGACTAATTGGGATTTTAATGACTCTACCATGGACTGGCTATGAGACTGTCAGCTAGTTAATTAACATCTCCCAGTTGTGGTTACCTCATCTTTAAGATGGGGGTAACAACATGGACTTGGCACCATTGCTGTGAAGGGCCAGTGATGTAATTTGTATGACACACCAAGCTTGGAGCCTTGCACCATTATAGAAGCTCCACAAACAGAACTATTACTATCATTAAGTCTAAATACACACCACACCTATTGGAAGGGAGGTAAATGAAGCTTTTAATACACTGCCAGGCTGGTCCAGATCACCAAAGGAAATGGATGATGTCTAGCCTGGATATTTAAAGCTCAATGGTGCTGAGAAGGCATGAACTTGGTGTGAGCTTGATCCAATGGAAAGAGCAAGGGCCAGTTTTCTAAGAACAGAAAGGAGTTCAGATTCAGAGAAGGAACAGCTGTGAGGTACTGACTTACAGGCCTCCGTTTCCAGCACAAAAAGCACTGAGCCTGTAGGCAGTGTCCCCACAACCTCTGCAAAGAGGGAAGGGGCATGGGATTAGACAATTGAACAGCTCACTGCCCTGAGAGCCAGTGCACCCTGTCACCCAACCCCCTACACCCACGCTCCTTATTCAGGACCAATGTTACCTAGAATACCACCGTTATATGTTCACTTCTATGAACTAACTATTCTTCTCTCCAGGCATAATTGTTCCAAATGTAAGCAGTATAGGATGTGGAACACATTGAGTCACTCATAGTTCATGTATCCAGACCTCCATCTGCTGAGATGCCTGGAATTCCCCCAGATAATTCATGTGATCATTGACCTTCCTTGGACATAGAGCAGCCAGCACCAGAGTAAGAGAGGAAGCATCTTTGAAGTCTTGGGGAAGAGATTGGATAAAGATGGAGACTCACACAGTGATCTCTACTCCCTGCTCAGAACAGGATTTCATGGGAAAAGGTTTACACATTCAGTTCTCTTTGTGAAATAGAGGGTTCCAAACAGCATGAGGACTATAGGCATCTGGCCCTAGGGAAGAGGGTCCAAAAAGGTACAATCTCATTACCTTGAGGCCCAAACCCCTTAATGGGACCTTCTTCCTTTGGTCTCCAGACTTCCCCTGAAGAAGTTCATACTTGTAAGCCATGGACATTAAACTGACTGAGGCAGCTTTGAATTTAGGCACCAAAGCTACTTTTAGAAGTGCATGTATGTGATGTGATTGTCTTGCAAAGGTTAACTTTTTGACTTGTACTGTGTGATATATAGTAGCCCAAACCACATGTTAAGGGGTTCACTACCCCTTAAAATGTGGCTGGTGCAAATTGAGATGAGCTGTAGGTATAAATATACATTGGATTTTGAAGACTCCTTACAAAAAAGAAAAAAAATGTAAAATGTCTCTAATAATTTTTCACATTGATTACTAGTTAAAATGACAACTCTTGGGATGTGTTGGATTAAATAAAATATATCATTAAAATTAATTCCACTTTTTAGGTGAAGCAGAAAATGGCACCTGCAAATGAGCAAAGTTTGTGACACAGTGAGCTCTCTTCCTCTGGTGGAGGCCGTCTTCCGATGATGGGAGAAAGTGCAGTCGAGCAATGTGGAGTTCTGGTCCAGGCAGAGGTGAAGGTAGACACACTTTGCCTCCTCACACAACCACAGAGAGAATTGCAACTATTTCTCAAAACAAATAACAACCAGAACTGTCAGAAAATTGAGTTGTATGGAAGTCCAACAATCAAGGATTTAAAAAAACCACATTCATCCAGACAGGTGTCTTTTATAAGGAGTCAAAGCAGCTCTACCTAATACACAGAAACAAACACAGGGAGGCTGTCAAACTGAGGAGACAAAGAAACATGGCCAAATGAAAGAAGAGATCAAAACTCCAGAAATAGAAATAAACAAAATGGAGATAATGAACTTATCAGATACAGAGTTCAAAACACTGGTGATCAGGATGTTCAAAGAACTCACTGAGTACAGCAACAACTAAGGGAAGACATAAAGTTTACACTAAATGAAAATTCTTTAAAAAGGGAACCAACAGTGGAGAGGATGAAGCCAGGAATCAAATCAATGATTTGGAACACAAGGAAGGAAAAAGCATTCAATCAGAACAGCAGAAAGAAAAAAGAATTCAAAAAAATGAGGATAGGCTTAGGAACCAATGGGACAACTTTAAATGTACCAACAACTGAATCATGGGGATGTCAGAAGGAGAAGAGAAAGAGCAAGAAGTTGAAAGCTTATTTGAAAAAATAATGAAAGAAAACTTCCTTAATTTGACAAAGGAAATAGACATAAACATCCAGAAAGCACAGAGAGTCCAACAAGTTGGACCCAAAGAGGACCACAGCAAGACACATCAGAATTAAAATGCCACAGGTGAAAGATAAAGAGAGAATCTTAAAAGTAGCCAGGGAAGAGCAGAGAGTTACCTACAAAGGAGTTCCCATAAGACTGTCAGCTGATTTCTCAAAAGAAACCTTACAGAAAAGAAGGGACTGGCAAGAAGTATTCAAAGTGATAAAAGGCAAGAACCTACAACCTAGATTACTCTGTCCAGTAAAGCTATTATTTAAAATGAAAGGGCAGATAAAGTGTTTTCTAGACAAGGTAAAGCCAAAGGAGTTCATTATCACCTAGCCACTATCACAGGAAATGTTAAAGGGACTTATTTAAGAAAAAGAAGATCAAAACTGTGAACACTAAAAGGGCAACAAATTCACAACTATCAAAAACTGAACCTAAAAAAAAATAAAGTAAGCAAACAACCAGAACAGGAACAGAGTTATAGATATGGAGATCATTTGGAGAGTTATCAGCTAGGAGGGGGAAGGGGAAGAATGGAGGAAAAGATGCAGGGTTTAAGATGCATAATTGGTAGGTACAAAATAGGGGGAGGTTAAGAATAGTATAGGAAATGGAGAAGCCAAAGAACTAACATGCACAATCCATGGACATGAACTGGAGGGGACTGCTGGAGGGAATGGGGGTACTGGGCAGAGGGGTGCGAAGGGAGAAAAATTGAGACAACTGTCATAGCATTATCAATAAAATATATTTTTTAAAGTTGAAAAAGAAAAAATAACATTAATTCCACTTTTTAAAGTGACTACTAAAATTTTGTATTTTACAAGTGATTTGCATTAGATTCTTATTGGACAGCACTGTTTTAAACAAACTGATGAGTTAGTTTTGCCTGAGCAGCCCCCAGCCCTTGAAGGTCTGGGCACCCACATTTTAATTTGTCATTCTGGTAGGGATTTGACCTCTACCCAGTCACAGAGGGGTAAACTCTTCTGGTGACGTGGAGGGTGGAGATTGCAGACAGTCAAGGATAATTGAACATTCCCTTCGTCCCTAGGTTGGGATCTGTTAGGGAAGTGCTGACTTGCTTCTTTCCAGACACAAAGGGCACTTAGGCAGTTGAGAATCTGTCCTAGCCCTTCGCTGCCATCACCACCTTATGGTTCTTACCTGTGTTGGGAAACAGAGACTCTGAACTCTCTTTTTCACTAGCTCATACTTCGGAGAAGAGGGTCTACTTTAAAGCATCCTATGCTTTTCTATCTGGGTGAGCTCAAGACTGTGTTAACACCCTCTCATCTAGATCAAAAAAGCTGCTCAAGCTCTTCCTCTGAAACCAGGACATTTGTTCTTTATGGAATTAATAAGGACACAAGCTTCACCTCATTTCTTCATTCATTCAATACATATTTGTGTCACACCTACTACCTGCTCAGCATTGAAAAGAAGAGATAACAAAGCAGGCATCTGACTACCAGCAGCGTCTGATGAGACCATCACTCTTTCCTTCTTGAAAAACTGGTCTTGAGTAGTCCCTAGATATCCCTTTATCTTAATTCTTCCTATTTCACTGTCCACTCCTCCATCTCCTTAACTAGTTCCTAATTGCCCTGATCTTTGATATCAGAGTTCCTTCAGTCTTTAGGCATCATCCTTTTTATCACTGCAAGCCCCCCAAGTTGTCCTTCTGTTCCAATGCCTGCAAATGTACTCTTTGCACTGACATTACCTCATTTTCTCTATGACCAAATACCAGATTCCAGCCTCCCTCTTGGACCCCAGACTCATACACCCAGCTCCCTCCTCAGCATTTCCACTTGCATGTCCACTGGGCATCTCAAGTGAAATATGTCCAGCGTGAAATGCTGATTTCTCCTCCAAAATCTGCTCCAGTTTTGTGTATTGACAATGCATTCTCCCAGTCGTTTAAGTTAAAAAAAAAAGTCTTGGGGTCATCCTTGTCACCTCTTTCTTTCACATCCTACTTCAAAATCTGTCATCAAATCCTATCAGCTCTGCTCAGAATCTATTTACATCTGACCATTTTCTCCATCTCAACATTTGCTCCCTTTGGTTAAGCCACTGTCATTGAGTATGGGGGTTATTGCAACCTTTCTAAATTGGTCTTCCTATTATCCTTGCATTGCTATATAGTCTACCCTTAAGTCAAAACCAGAATGATCCTCAAAAAATATACATTCTAGCATGTCACTGCCCTGCTCAGAAACCTCCAACAACTTGCATCTCTCTCCAAGTGAAATACACAGTATTTGCTGCATCTACCAGGCCTACCATACCCTCCCTTCTGTCTTCAATTCAGCTGCTCAGCCCTCCCTGTTTTCCCCAAATATACCAGCCAAGCCAGCTGCACCCACTTCAGAGATGTTGAATCTGCTGTTGCCTCTACCTAGAAAACTCTCCTCCCTGATATCTGCATGGCTTTCTTTCTTACTTCCTTCAGGTCTCTGCTCAGATGTCCCCATCTCCAAGAGAAATACTCTGCATCATGCCTTTTCTTCCTCTTATCCTGCTTAATTATTTTACCGACACTCATCACCACCTGATATGTTGTATATTCGCTTGCCCACTGATTGCCTGCTTCATGTTAGAATGCGAGCTCTCTGACAACAGGGAGTAGTACATCCTTCTGCTCACAGCTGCCTCCCAGTATCTGGCACAGCACTCGACATATTGTAAATGTTCAATAAATACTTGTTGAATACATGAAGGCAAAGAAATAGTATTCCTTGTCATTGTTGGTATGGCTCAGTTGGTTGGGAACATCATCCCATGAACTGAAAGGTCACGGATTCTATTCTAAGTTGAGCACATGCCTAGGTTGTGGGTTCAGTCTCTGGTTTGAGGCAAGCGACCAATGTTTTCCTCATATTGATGTTTCTCCCTCCCCTGATATTCTTCTCTCTGGAATCATAAATAAATAAATAAAGTGGATTCCTCTAAAAAAAAGAAATGGTTTCCCTTCATGTAGATTATTATTATAGGAGGCTGATAAAAAAACTAGTACAAGAATAAATACTTATTATTACTGGTGTGATGAGTGCTGTGAAGAAGCTAACAGGTGCAGTGGGGCAGAACCTACTTTAAATAGGTGGTCGAAATGGGTCTTCTGAAAGAAATGACATTTAGTTTGAGATTTGGAGGAGATAGGACCAGACCTATAAATGGTGGAAGAAGACTATTCTCTAAGGAAAAAATAAGACATTCAGAGGTCCTAAAGCAAGAATGAGTTTGATATCTTCAAAGAATTAAAAGGAGACCAGGGGTAATGAGAAAAATGACAAGAGATGATGTTCAAGAGGTATCGGGAGAACAAATCATAAAGGACGCGGTGGAGTATGGTGGAGTTTAGCTCCTGTCCACAGTTTTGTCTAAGGCTAGACATGTTAGTAGCAAGTTGAGAGGAATATCTGAGGTGTCCAGACATGTAATTTGGCTTTCCAGACCATTAACTTAAGATTCTGCACAAAGCTTCGTACTTAAGTTAGGAATGGAGTGGCCTTTACAAGGAGAGTGTGGACAGATCCTCCTACAGCAGGGGTTCCAAGATGCTATTTCCTTTGCAAGAAGCAACAGCTTTCTCCCTCTGTCAGGAGCATCCCGTTTGAAGATGTCCTCTGTTATTCAGTCCCTCTTTAATTACGCAGCCTGCCTGATCTCATGCTACAACAAAGTGTCACATGAGACATTTCCAGTCCAATTAGGCTAGTCTCTGTTCTCTTCTCTGTATCCTCATAGTTGCCCCTGGTCCTTTGCTCATGCTATTGCCCTGGAAAGAAATGCCTTGTGCCTTATCCACACCTGAAACCCAGCTCTGCTTGTAAGATAAACATGAGACCAAATTTATAGGCCTGGATCATGATTTGAAACTTACTTTGCTTATTACTATAACAGGCTGTATAACATCACCCTTTACTAACTGCCCCTGTAAGATATCTATATCCCTATCTCTAGAATCTGGGGATATCATTTTATGTGGCAAAAAAGGACTTTGTAGATATGACTAAATTAAGGATCTTGACAAGGGGAAGTTATCCTGGATTATTTGGGTACATCCTAAATGTAATCACATGCGTCTTTATAAGAGAGAAATGGGGAGAAAACGCAGACAGAGAAGGGGAAGGCAGACATTAGAGTGATAGTCTACAAATCAAGGAACACCAGCAGCCACCAAAAGCAGAAAGAGGCAAGAATCAAATTCTCCCCTAAAGGCTCTGGAGAGAGTGTGGCTCTGTTAACACCTTGATTTTGGTCCAGTGGAACCGGTTTAGGATTTCGGGATCTCCAGAGCAGTAAGAATACATTTGTGTTGCTTTAATCCTCCAAATTTGTGGGAATTTGTTACAACAGTCACAAGAAACTAGTACAGTTGTCTTTCCCTTGACCTTGATATCTTGTCCCTTCAGGTCATCATTGCTTGATGACCTGGTGACTGGCCTTTCCAGTCCCAGGCCTGTCCCAGGCCTTTCCTGGTGACTTGCTAGATATTTCCTGTTCTCTACCTTTCTTGATGTTATACCTATTCATATTTATTGGATACTAGTTTCACAGGTTTGGGAAAGTATTTTGTTTTTGCTCTTGCTCTCTTCATCTTAAAGCCACATGCTCAAGCCAGCCAGACTCCAGGTAGATATCTTCTCGGTTGCAGTATGCAGGAGAAATGGAGTTCAAGTCTGGGCGAGGGAGGAGACTAGTTCAATATCCCATAAGCGAGGTGACTAGTAGATGGTCTGAGTTAGTGAGGTTGTTTTTTGTTGTTGTTTTTTTTAATCTGACAACACTAAGTGGTTGGAATTATATGACTAGAGGCAGAAAACAAAGGTTCTGGGCATTGTTGTACCCAGGATTTGGGGACTTGAAATGCAAGAAAAAATCGGTAAGACTTAGTGGCTGAATGGCTCCAGGCAGGGCTGTCCAAACTTCTAGCATCTCTGGGCCATGATGGAAAAAGAGTTCTCTTGGGCCATGAATTAAATACACACATACTAACAAAACCAAAAAAAATCTCATAATGTTTTAAGTAAATTTACAATTTTGTGTTGGGCCGCATTCACAGACATCCTGGGCCACACATGGCCTCCAGGCTGTGGGCTAGACACCCCTGCCTAGGGAATGAAGAAAACAGAGACACCAGGTTTAGACCTGAATCACAGGGGGAAATAAATAGCAATACTATTTACAGGAATGGACATATTAGAAAGCAGTGAGAGTTTGGGAGAGAAAATATTATTTCTTTTCTTGAAATGTTGAGCCTTTGGTAAGTGGAAACGACCACTTGAAAGATCACCTCCTAGGGAAATTGCCCTTCCCAGCTCTGGTGCTCCCAGGATCCTCTGGTTATACCTTTATCGTAGCCCTGATGACCCCGTGTCATGATTGTTGGCTTTGCTATCTCCCTAACCATCTGTGAACTTCTTAAGGAAAGACATTGTGTCTTATTATGTCTCCAGTACCAATTACACTAAGTAGATTCTTAATACATAAATTTTAAATGAATTACTCAGTGTGATTCATCTCAGCCAAAAGGTTCCTGCTAGAGATGAAGACCTTGGAGTTCATAGCCCACTTGCACAGGTGGCCGTTGAAGCCATGATAAATGGGACAACCAAAAGGATGACAGTTTGATCTGCCATCAGCTGGGTTCCACAGTAATAGGAGGTTGTTTCCAGTTAAGTAGACTTTTAACCTTTGGCCTAATACTCAGGTGTCAGGGATCATAATCATCAGATAAAGAAAACATGAATCTGAGACATTGTCATCTATCCAGAGCTTTCACAAAACTAAAAGTAAGTTTTCATTTGCCAGCCAGTTCAAAGTTCACTCACCCTTAGCACTGTTGTCCTGCAACATTATAATAAGCATCAGTCAAAGGCATAAAAATACTCTGCACGTGACGTATCTGACTTCTGGGTCCTGGTAATTTCATTTTACATCATATCAAAGTCTCATCAGGTGAAAAGCTCTATAGGAAATAGACTTCTTTGCTGGATATTGCTACATCTAAAAAGCTGCCAAAGATACGAAGCATTCTTAAAAATGCATTTCAAGCTGTACCATAGAATGGTCTCGCTTATGTTCACAGCCAGATCCTTGTCATCCCCCTGTAGGCATCAGGATGTGGAGGTCAACTTCTTCTGAATGCCAAAAGAGATAGATAGTAATCCTAGCTGTTTTACACATTGTTCTTACCTTCCTGGCCTAGACCTGTAATTGAATTTTCCTGGAAATTTTAGGACATATTGATTGAACCTAATTAAGTCAAAGGTTTGCTCTCTGTTATCTGCCTCAGCAGCCTCTACACAGAACTACTCAATTCAAACAACATTTACTAAGCTACTAATAAGTACAAAGCCCTGTGCTGGGCCTTTGCTAGACGTGAAGAGAAACAATACATAGTCCCTGTCATTCAGCAGCCCACCATCTTGGGAGTTAGGGTTTATGTACATACATGCTTACACAGAAGACCTAAGACAAATACTGTAAAAGAAATGTAAAAAGGTACCAACTTGGTCACAAAGTTTACCATTAATTATTGGGCTGAAATGGTAAAAATCTAAATGGCTTGTTTCTTAAACAGAGTATGAAGAATACTGACTAATTTGGTATGAGGTACCTCAGTCATCTCCTTCGTAATTAACCCAGACACATTCTTCCAGTCACCATCATTCTTGTTCCTCCACTTCCGGAGCTTTTGTTTGAACTTACACAAAATCAGTGTGGTACATCTCCTAGGAAAATCCAGGAACATTTTGAGGATGACCTTGGGTAGCTTTTGCTTCTTTAGTTGCAAAATTTCTTTTTCACATTCTTATTACTTGATTTCCAAGTCCGATAATTCACACCATGTTACCCAGCAGTTTTTAACCAGTAAGTTTCAACATTCACCCATGTGACTCTCCCCTGCAGAGGACTCTCCCTAGGGTCTTAGCAAAGTTTGTGTGGTGCCGTGTTAACACCCTTCCCCACTCCTCCCCACTCTTCCTCTTCAGAGGCAGAATATTATTCTCACGTGTCCCTACCACTGCCAAGGGTCTAAGCCAGGCGTTCAAGAATTGGATGAAACCAAATTTCAAAGATATCACTGTACCACAACTTTTGAGACAAAATTACGTTCAAGGAAAATCATAGCCATTTCTCTAGAATATGGTACTCGATCGTGTGTGTGCGTCCCTAGTGCATACACAGTAAGTCCTCACTTGACAGTGTCCGTAGGTTCTGTAACTTTAAGTGAAATGATGTAGCTAAACCAACTTCACCATAGGCTAATTGATGTAAACAAGAGTTAGGTCCCTACGTTGTTGTAACAAAACAACATTGAACAACACAGCGTTCTTTGAAGGCCTGGTGTGTGTGTGTGAGTGTGTGTGTGTGTGTATCCTAATGCATATATACGGGGGGTGTGTGTGTAAACTTGCAATTTCAAACGTCATGCTTATTTTCAGAAACTGCACCTGCACTAAGAGCAGACTGCAATGAGGCAGTAAGTGCTTTGATTGTGTCACACGGACTTCCAGATTTAAACTGCATGGGCGCTTAATTTAGGAAAAGATTACCATGCTTTTCCTCCATGTATTAGCTTAAGCAAGTCACTGAACCTAAATCTCAGTTATTTTTACAAAATGGGAGTGGTAACATCTGCCCTTCTGAACTTTCGAAGTGGTTTGAGGAACAAATAGAATTATGTCAATAAAACTACACTATATAAAACAAGGGAGTTGTGACTTACCAGTCGTGCCCCACTTAGTAATGGGAATACACGGGCGATCCCTTCTGAGACACACATCATGAGGCGATTCCGTCACTGTGGGAAGGACAGAGCGCACTCACACAGACCTGCATGTCATGGCCCGCTGCACACCCAGGGGTGTGGTGGAGCCCATTGCTCCTAGGCTGCACACACGTACAGCACCTAACTGCACAAATAGGACACAGTATGTCACTGTAAAACAGAGATTGAGCAAGCACAAGAGAGATGTCAGAACAGAGAGACGTGGCAAACACAGGATGTATAAGGCTGCTGCCAGGGTAACGTGACACCCTGTTTCAGAGCTATTTTTTATAAGTATAAAGGGTACACTCTAGAGTAGCGATCAAAAGTATGGTGTAGTCACCACACAAACCAGTAACCTAGTCGTTTATTATCATTATCGAGAAGTATAAAGGGTACACTCTAGAGTAGCGATCAAAAGTATGGTGTAGTCACCACACAAACCAGTAACATAGTCGTTTATTATCATTATCGAGTAGAGTGCACTGTACATAATTGTATGTGCTGTACTTTTACACAACTGGCAGCGCACAGGTTTGTTAACACCAGCATCACCACAAACACGTGGGGAACGTGCGGCGCTGAGATGTTACAATGGCTACGAAGTCACTAGGTGATAGGAATTTCTCAGCTCCATTTTAATCTTATGGGACCGCCGTCATACGGGCTCCTTCATTGGCTGGAGTGTCATTGCGTGGGCGTGACTCTACTCAAAAGTGTCTTTTAGACCTCTGGGTGCTTCGCATCTATAGACCCTCCTAGGTATTGTGGGCATTGAAGGTGGCCTTCTTTGTCTTCCCATTACAATTACTTATAATCTGGGACCCAAAACATGTAAGACCAGAAGTTATTCTACTCAGAAAATTCTAGAACCTTATCAGTCCTTTATTCGACAAGTGTGTTATTCAATGTTTCCCTAGGCCAGGCACAGCAATAGACATTGGAGATGCTGAGACAAATACTTCAGAGTCTGCGCCTATAAAGGGCTTGGATCATAGCAACAAAATGAAAAAAAAGCATAAGCAAATACATGTGATAAAACTTCATAGGTGCTCTATAGAAGCATGTATGGAGAGGACACAGAGCAGAGGAGGGAGGCGTTGAGCCTAGCTGTGGGCAGGGAGTGTGACAGACTCTGCTGATTACCTAACACTCATTCTTTCCTCTTCCTCCACATCACCTCCCGCCGAATAGACTTAAAAGTAAAAGACTGCCTTTCTCACCCTCCCTAGCTCCTAAGCACACATGTGACATGGACATGCTCGATGAAAAAAATGTGTGCATTTGCTGGGTGGTTTCAAGGAAAGCTTTTCTTCCTTAATAAAAGGGCTCATGACAGATGGTAGTTTTCAAACATGGCCGTAACAATACCTCCCACTTCATGTGCTCTTCTGACAATGTGATCTTAATCCTCCCACTAAGAAATGGGGTCCATGTCCTCTCTCCCTTAATCCAGGAGTGAGCTTTGTGACTGTCTTAGCCAGCAGAGTACAGTGGAAGTGATACATCTGACAGCCAGACCATAAAATTGCCGTGCATTTCAACTTTGTTCTTTTGTGCTGCTTGCTTCTCGAAGCCAGCACCCATGCCGTGAGGAAGCCCAGACTAGCCTCCGTTGAGAGACCACATGGAGAGACCATGTCTGGATATTCTGGCTGCAAATACGGAGGAGGCCCCAGTCAACAGTGCGCACCGACCACAAGGCAGGTGAGTGAGGACATACTACAGACCCCATCACTGAATCATGCCCAGCCATCAAGTCTTCTTCACTGAGGCCCCAAACGTTGTGGAGCAGAGACAACCTTTTCCCACTGTGCTCTACACGAATTTTCATGCCACAGAATCTGTGAGGATAATAAAATGGTTATTTTTATGCTTCTTAGCTTTGGGGTGATTTATTTTACATCTGCGATGTGGGTATGACTTTCTGTCTTCTTCCAGCCTTGATTCTAGTAGCTGAGCAGAGCAGAAGTGGGGGAAATCTTAAGACCATGTGGTGAAAACTTGATGTTGGCTTTGACATTGTAGATCTGCTGAACCAACACCCACAAGTGTCCATCTCCAGACCTCTTGGGATGTGAGAAAAACATGTACCCTCTTGTTTGCTTATGCCATTGTATGCTAGATTATCTGATATTTACAGTTAGAAGCACCCTTAACTGATACAATTGACCCCTACTGGTAAGATTTGGTGTGTTTGTTGGGAATAAAATTTGATATAAAAAATGTCAAGACTAATCAGAATAAAAATAGAAATAGCAATTTTAGCTTAGTCTTCTAAGAAGTTTGCCTGAAGAAAATGAGAGACTTTTATTACCGGAGGATCTTTGTCTTAAGGACATTATATTCCTCCGATTTTAAAATCAGAGCATATTGTCATACAGACATGTCCTCAAATGGCCATCAAGACAGTGGTCTTTTCCATCTGGGAAATTTTCCAGCCCCATGGAGTCCTGGGCCAGATGATCGCAAACGTAGTTAGACTCCTGGCAGCTTCTCATTAAAACCCTGCCACTCAAGCCAAAGCATCCTATGCTTGGCACCTGCAGCACTATGGTTAAATGGCTGAGATGCCCGTGAATCAGTTCCTCAAAAATTATACCACGTGTCACCCAGATAATGGGGCAGCTTAGTGGCCACTGCTGACTAACACCTTCCATATCACCAGCTGAAATATTCTTTCCATAGTAATTATAAATCCTCTTATCCATCCTTTCCATTTACCCCAGAACTACAATTGTGCCTCCAGCATAAGCTCCAGGTCAATCTCTTGCCCCCACTTAATGGGACAAAGCATTGATATGAAGTCTTTTAAGAGGTACAGCTGATTAAAAAGGTTCCTCTGGTGCTGGCTAGTGTGGCTCAGTGGATAGAGCACCAGCTTGCAAACCACAAGGTCGCCAGTTCAATTCCCAGTCAGAGCACATGCCAGGGTTGCAGGCCAGGTTCCCAGTTGGGGGTGTACAGGAGGTAACTAATCGATGTATCTCTCACACATTGATGGTTCTGTCCCTCTCTGTTTCTCTAAAAATAAATAAATAAAACCTTTTAAAAACAAAAGGTTCCTCTATATATGAAATGACCATAAAATGAAGAAAATTTAAAAAAGAAAAAGAAAAATGACCTTGGTTGCCATACTCTTTACATACTGTCCCGAACACCTCAGGATGTCTCTCGAAGGCGTAGACAGGGAAAAAGTGATCAAGGAAGTGATTTCATCAACTCTCACTGATGTGGGAAAATAAAACACCGTTCTCTCTTTCCTTTCTGTGTCAAGATTATCAGAACCTCCATAGACACTCCTTGAGGTGAACAAGGGGAACAAGAGAATGTTCTGCAAAGCTGTCGTTTTCAAGCCATCAGGTTTGTACCATAACTACAGATCAGGAATTCCTGAGTCAGCCTTCATTCCCTTCCTCCAAATAGGTGATGATCCAGTCTCCAGACAGAGGGGCCAAGTTCCAGTCCCTAAGAATAAAAACTAGGAGTGGAGACAATGCATGGGCCACATATGGTGAGTGCGCCTTTGGATAGAGACAGATGCAGTGGAGGTCCATGAGATGACTATGGTCCCATCTCCCCCAGAAGTAAAGCAGCAGACTATCACCTCTCTCATCCTCTCCCCCAGTGGGCGGGGAGCTGCTGACAGGTACCACCTGACCTGACTCTAATTGGCTCAGGGCCTGGGGGGTGGCAGATGGTTATTTCTAGAAGCCTGGGATGTGTTGCTGTGAGTTAGGAGCAGTGAAGGCAGGAGATTACCTCCTATGCCCTTACTTCTCCCAGTGCTAAGGCAAAAGCTAGCATGAATTTATGCCTCTGCTTTTATTAGCTTGGCTCAGCAACCATTGATAGAATAAATATTAGTATTTTTTTAAATTACAAATGGAGAAATACTAGCAGAAAACCAAAAAGCAGATAATGGAATTCTACCCTCCCAGAGGAAAAGCCACTAAAACTTCTGGCTATTTAATATATATCATCAGGACCCATTTCTATGTCCATTATTGAGAGACTGAAAGACTCAACACCTGCACATTGCAGCAGCCTGAAATAATTTCAGCCTAAATACCTTGAAGAGGCATATGGTCCATAGGCATATTTTTTTAAACCCTTTTTTCATCTCCTGCCCACTGTCCCACCAACAACAGCTCACCTCTCACCTTTCAGACCCTCCAGGAAACATGCCCCGGGCCCTAGCCAGCGTGCCTCCACTCCGTCTCCTCCTTTTTCTTTCTTCTCGGTTCTCAGCAGAACAGCCCAAAGGGAGTTCATCTGACGAGGCAGTCCTTCCACAGAGAATGAGGAAAGAAGTAAACCCGCTGGGCAGAGGTGGAGTTCTCCTTTGCAGGTAGAGAGAGGGGAAAGCTGGGGTCGCATACACTAGCAATCATGTCCTTGTCTTATACACTAATTTTTAATGAATGTTTTTCTACATCTATACATATTCTTATATGTAATATTTTTGAATGGCTTCATATTATTTCATTGTATAGATGAATTATAATTTCTTTAACTGACCATTATTTAGTTTATTTTCAACTTTCACATGAGAATAAATCTCATTTTTACCTAAGCCTTTGCACATAAGCTCAGTTATTGACTTAAGATAAATCTCCAAAAGGCAGTAGGGATTCTGGTGCATTAGTCAGGATATTCTTGGCCACATGCGTGACATGTAACAGCTTAAAAAACATGAGACAGGATAGATAGATAGATAGATAGATAGATAGATAGATAGATAGATAGATGAGATAAAGTCAGAGCTGGTATGGTGATTCTGTTCCATGATGTAAAAGACCCAGTTTCTTTCTATCTTGTGGCTCCACTATCCCTAGACACTGCTCTTGTTCATTGGATCTAAAAGCACGTCTGTATCCCAGACAGCAAAACAAGGAAAAGGGGACACAAAAGATGCCCTTGC
>PVKM010017635.1:0-25734 GCA_004027735.1 Carollia perspicillata
CCAGCACCTAATAATGACTAAGTAGATACCTAATGTTTGTAGAACAAAAGAATGATTATGCCTCTGGAGAGAGCGGAGAACTGCAGTTAGAGATCTGAGCATCATCCATCCAGAGACAATCAAGTCATGTGGGTAAGAGCAAAGGGACCACACATCTTTTAAGCAATATTTACCATGTGTCACTATTGGGTGTGAAAGGGCCTTTAGTTCACAGATCTGTTTTTCACTTCTATTTTTTAAATTGATTTGAGAGAGAGGAAAGGAGGGAGGGAGGAAGGAGAGAGAGAAACATTGATTTGTTGTTCCACTTTACTTAGGACTTCATTGGTTGATTCTCTTATGTGCCCTGACCAGGGGGCAAACTCACAGCCTCTGTTTATGGGGACACTCTAACCAACTGAGCTACCTAGCCAGGGCTCACCTCTATTTTTAATTTACCTGCTCCACACCACTAAATATTGTTCATTAGTTGTTCACATTTGTATCATGTCTCACCTAGATTGCACATTCCCTGTATATAGTGGTACTTTCAAATTCTTCTGGATACCATAATATAGTACAGTAGTGTGGTTTCAGTTACCTATAGTCAACCACAGTCCAGAAATATTAAATAGAAAATTCCAGAAATAACTCAAAAGTTTAAATTGCACACCGTTCTGAGTAGCATAATGAAGCTCACAGAGACCACATTCACATAATTTTGATTACAGTGTAGTTATAATTACCCTATTTTATTATTGTTGTTAATATCTTACTGTGTCTAACTTATAAATTAAACTTTATCACAGGTATGTATGTATAGGGGAAAATACAGCATATGTAGTATGGCACTATCTGCGGTTTCAGGCATCCACCTGGGACCTTAAAAGTACCCCTCACAGATAAGGCAGACTACTGTATCAGACAAATAACTGATACTCTGAATACTGAATGATAAACATGAATATACGACCAAAAGAAGACTCCATTGCTCAAACTGGATAAATGAAAATGGGCCATTTTATAGGTGGAGAGATTATAGGCCCATGATAGCTCAATCAGCTACAGGGTAGCAACTATGAGTTAAGTTCCTCACACCCAGTTCACTTCCCCATTGCCACTGCAGGCTTTCACAGGGACCTTCCAACCATCTCGTGTTGAAAGACACTTGAGCAATGAACCATTCACAGTTAAAATCTCAAGCACAAGGCACAGGGTGGACAGGGCAGTTTTAGATTTATTGATGTTCTTTTTTAAAAAAAAATCTTTTATTTATTTCTTTACAGGGGAAGGGAAGGAGAGAGAAATGTCAATGTATGGTCACCTCTTGTGTACTCCCTGCTGGGAACTGGCCTGCAACCCAGGCATGTGCCCTGACTGGGAATCGAACTGAGATCCTTTGGTTTGCAGCCCGCCCTCAATCCACTGAGCTACACCAGTCAGGGCTATTGATGTTCTTTTTAATTAAAATGCTTCACAATAGAGACTGCCTGAAGGGAAACCAGCCTCCTAAATGTTTCTTGCCCAATGACCCACATATTGAAGTAGAAGTTGTTTTATTCTCCATCTACTTCAGTCTCGGTGGCTAAGAAGTAATGTATGGAAATGGAGAGCATGACTAAGAAGTAAGGATGAGACTCAGTCTTTTTTTTTTAAAGATTTTATTTATTTTAGAGAGATGGGGAAGGGAGGGAGAAAGAGAGGGAGTGAAACATCAATGTGTGGTTGCCTCTAGCACACCCCATAGTGGGAATATGGCCTGCAACCCAGGCATGTGCCCTGACTGGGAATCAAACCGGCGATGCTTTGGTTCGCAGGCCTGTGCTCAATCCACTGAGCCACACCAGCCAGGGCTGAGACTCAGTCTTAAAAGAAAAATCCTGAAGGGCTTCAACTTAAACTAGCTGAAGTTTGATTTACAGCTCTTCTTCACCCAGTTCCAACCAACCAAGAATAAGTTAAATATAGTTTTGCCACCTCAGCTGATGACAATAGTAGCAGCTTTCCAGAACTTGGGCCTAATTTGCACTAGTTGTCAACATCACAGCTGCTGAAACTACCCAAGATTTTAGAACAGCTCCTCTACCCTCTCAATGGGAGGGCTAGGCTTCACCCGCTTCACCCTAGAGATCAGTCCAACAGGCAGGCTTCATTTACGCTTCTTCTCCTGTGTGCTGGTGAACCAAGAGTCTAGGAGCTTCTTACTGTAGTATAACTGCCAGGCATGCACTTGAACTGCCAGCACCAACACCAGGTACATGACGGACACCGCAGAAAAACCGAAGAGGAAGCGGTAGGCCTTGCCATGGCGATAGAGCTGCTGTGCAGCAGGGAACATCTCCATGCTGCCATAAATGAGGGGAGCGATGGAAAAGAGCCCCATGCTGATCATGGAGAGCACCAGGTAGCTAATGTTGTTTCGGGGGAAGGAGAGGAGGCCCAAGAGAGAGGGCACAATGCTCAGCAAATACGGGTACTCCCACTGATAGGGCATGGCCACCTGATCATGCGACAAGAGCCTCAGATGTCCCACACTCATCTTGGCAACCAGCAGCAGCCATATGACCAGATGCACGTAGATCAGCTTCTTGATTTCATACTTGAGGGTCACACTGTGGGGCAGAGCAGAGGGAGAAGTACCTTTCATTCAACATTTTCTGACCAAGTATACTGGACAATGGGATACAAATGTGACTACAGCTCCTGCCTAGATGCTTGCCACAAGGAACAGAGGAAGAAAAATAAATAGAAAATGAACTGCAAGAGCTCTAGTAAATATATGTTGCACGATACATGGGATCATAGGAAGCTACTGGGATTGAAATCTGCGAAGGCTGTTTAGAGGAGGGTGATATTTGAGCTAGGCTCTGAGCGGTGAATGGAGACAGGCATTCCAAACAGCGGTAATTGCATGCAGGCCAAAAGACATAGGCATTTGTGTTCCAGGAAAGCCAGTGACCGAGTATGGTAGGAATCCATTTTAGAGAGGAGGGGAGTAGCAGGATATGAAGTTGCAATGACTATGAAGAGTCAGTTTAAAGGTAGAAGAGTAACTCAGAGCTGTGTTCAGAAAAATGACTTTGTACCCTAGGAGTATAGCCTAGATGAAGGAGGTATTGGCAGTGAGAAAACTAGCTCAGGCTGCTCGCACTTCTCCAGCTAGAGTGGACTGATTCATCTACAGGAAGTACATTATTTCTTATTGTTCTAACTCTCTCCGGTCCTAAATGTATCTTCACATATTGGAGGACTGTTTCTGCTCTGGGCAGGCATGAAAATATTTGCTTGGGTTGTGACAGGCCCCTAAGATAAGAATGAAGTGAAGGTCCAAAGAGTTTGTCATTCTTGAAAACTCTGGAGAGAAAGATGCAAAAAGCAGTCTGGGAGAGTTAAATCGATTTAAGAAAAGAGAATCTTTTTTAATTTTTTTATTTTAAAAATATTCATTATAGAAAGTGCGAAAAGGTGGGGAAGTCAGTCATCTCTAGACTTCAAGACTCATGAAGACAGGGACCAGTTTTTGTTTTGTTAGCAAGTTTTTTAATTGAAGGTGTAACATGCATACAAAGACCAGGTCTGCTTTTGCTAACTATGGTATCCTCAGTGCCTCGCTCAAGATGCATGCTGGGTAGGAGCTCAGTAAATATTTGTTGAAGGGGTAATGTAGAAATATCTCTTGTGGGAGTGTTTATAAAATTCATTTTAGGCAGGGAAAGGCTGGCCTTCAGGGTCCATTCCTCCAAAATAACAGCAGCACAGCTCCCATGTATTGTGCAGGTTCGTACTTTGTGCTCTGTCCTTCACACAACTTACTAGCTCACTAAGTCACCTAGCCCAAAAGGTCGATTACGTGTTTCCTTTTGCAGGTGAAGAAACTGAGGGTCGATTAGAAATTAGGTTCCCGAGGTCACACAGTGGGTCCAGCATCACCATGACTGGAGCTCAGGCGAGTATGCGCCCCACCGGAACGACTGGCCTTCCCAGGATTGGGGACCCTCACGGGAGAACGGGACAAGGCAGGTGAGCGGGGTCTGGCTGGGGAGTAAAAGACTGAGGCAGGGGGCGTCGCTTCCTAGGCCCTGCCGCGGAAGCGTCAGTGCTCCTCGCCTCACTTCATACCTCATCTGGTAGTGCTTGGCAACACGCTCCCGGTGCTGGAAGTCACTGCCGTCGGTGCCCGCAGCTCGCGGGCCCGCCCGAGACGCCATCGGCCCCGCCGAAATGCCCGGAGCCCCTCGCGCCGACCCTCTGCCGCCTGCAGGCTCGGTTCGCACGGTCTCAGTCCCGGAACCCCAGCAGTCCCACGGTTCTGTGAGATAGACTTCCGGCCCCTCTGTCTCAGGAGGACCGACTCTATGGTCACTCCTCTTCCCGCCCACTCAGTCTCTCCCAGCCCCGCCCCGGCCGCGTCTTCAGGGCGCGGGGAACTGTCTCGCCACTCCCCTGCACCTGCACTGCCATCTTTTTTCCTTCTGCCTGGTATATTTTTCAAATAAGCCAAGTCCGTGAAATAATTAATTGCATAGAGGAAGAAAGTTGAATGGTGGGTGCCAGGGACTGGGGAAGGAGGAAACAAGGAGCTGTTTAAAGCGTAAAGAAATGAAAAGGAAGACGAAAAAGTTCTGGAGGTGAACGTGGTGATGGTTGCACAATAATATGAAAGCACTTAATGTTACTGAACTGTACACTTAAAATGGCTGATTTTGTTAAGTACATTTTACCCCTATAAAAATAAATGCAGGGTCTGGCACAAATGACACCCTTTTTTATTACAAAATCCTTTATTACAAAATCATAAGCATGTAGTTCCGTAACAACAATATCACACTCAAGTACAGCATATGACATTTTAGGTGAAATGTTTATTTTTATTTTATTTTTTACAAACTTTTATATATTTTATTGATTTAGAGGCCAAACAAGGCAGCGTTCAGTCAGTTAAGAAAGTCATCGCACAGAAAATATGTCATGGTGGTGTCGAGTGATCCCAGTCACAGGATTTGAAAACAGCAAGGGCAATCTTTGGATGATGTTGCTTAGGACACTTGCTCATTTATTTAAAGGGTCACTTCACACATCATGGAGGAAAGAAGGCAGGAGTGTAGGACAGTGGCACACATTGGGTGATGAGGTCGGGGACTGGTAAATCAGTGGAAAGTCGGGAAGGGAGTGAGACCAGCCTGTCCCACCTTCCCCATGACTCCTGTAAACTTGATTTGCTCAGCCACTGCCCGCATGAGCACACCCTGAATCTCTTTCAAATGCGGAGATGAGTTTTTGATCTCACGGTATGGGGAACCAGCATCAGTAGTCGAACCCTCCCTGTCCCAAGCTGCAGGACAGACAAGACAACAGTTTGATTACTTGCATTCCTAGTTTACCACCCCATGAGGTGCTGAGATAGAAGCTGAGGACTCAGGGCACTGGCTTTAAAAAATATTGTCACCAGTCCAGCCCTGGCTGCTGTGGCTCAGTGGATTGGATGCCTGCCTACCAACCAAAAGGTCATTATTTCCATTCCCAGTCAGGGCACATGCATGGGTTGTGGTCAGGTGCCCAGCTGGGGGTGCGTGAGAGGCAACCACACATTGGTGTTTCTCTCCCTCTCTCCCTCCCTTCCCTTCTCTCTAAAAGTAAATAAATAAAATCTTTTAAAAATAAATAAAATACTTGGAGGAACCATCAGATTTTGAAACATTAAATATTGAAATTAAATTATAAAAATAAAAAATATTGTCACCAGTCCAGAGTAAAGGAGAACTCGTTTTCTTAGAAATAGTGCTACACCTCCCTATTTCTGCTTATATTTTCCAATCAGTCTTTTAAAAAATTAATTACTCATACTTTTTAAGACCCCCACTATATGTAAAAAAATCACTTCGCTACAACTCTACTGCTCTTCCAGTATTTTTCTTGAGCCCCTCACCTCTGGAGACTCTTAACTCTCCGTCCTTACCCTGACCACCTCTCCCTTCTGCCCAGCACCTAAGAGCAGGGATCACACCTTGGTGATGAGCAGTGGCACAGTCTTGCCTGGCCTTCTGTTACCAGGATGTGGTTTTGAGGAGGGCTGCTGGGATGCTCGCAAACATGGCATCAGGGGGCTGGGATGCGTTGATGGCAGAGTGGATCCCTTGTGTTCTGTAGTACTCCACCAGCTGTGTAGTCAGAGTGTGGTAGGCCTCCAGGACATTTTAAGTCCTTCTCATTATCATCAGACTGGAGGACCAAGAGTTCCCCAGTGATGTCATCTTTCATGGGCTCCTTTTGGGGGGTTGAACTCCTTGTGGTAGGAACAGCCACTCAGGGGGCGAATCAGTCTTCCTGTGATTCTCCACTTTAGCAGAGAGTCTAGGATGTGGAATTTAGTCACAGAACCAAGCTTCTCTTTCCTCTTCTCCATGAGTTGTCAAGCATGCCTGCCTGCCTCACAGTCCAAGGGAAGCCACTTAGAAGAAAACCATTTTTGCATGGAGGGGTGTCCAAATTCTTCTCAATGAGCTCTGCTACCATTTCACCACTCACCAGTTTTCCAACATCCATAGTTGCCTTCAGCTTTTTTCCTAGTGCTGAGTCAGAAGTCACCACAACCCTCAGCATATCCCCAGTAGCCAGATGGCAGACACAGACATTTAGGGCCAATCTGGGTGCCTAGGTACCCTTCCCAGGCCCAGGCAGCCCCAGCAGCACAATCTGGATGCTTTTAGGACTCTCTGGAGACAGTTGGGCCGCAGGTACGTTGGGGGCGATGGCTGCAGAAGCCTCTTACTGCTTAAGCCACTTGCACACCTCTCCAAAATGTTTAAATTAAAACTATCAATCATTACATCTATATTATTACCCTACCAACCACACTCAAGCAGGCATTAGCTCTGCCAGATCCTGTACATGAAATAAGAAAGTTATGTTATCTGAAAAAGTTAAGTCTTTTTATATGTTTAAGGGTTGTTTGTATTTCATTTACCTGAACTGTGCTCACATTCTTTGCCCATTTTTGTACTATGTTATTGGTCTTCTTAATTGATATATAGACAGGAGAAAGAGGGGAGGGGGGAGAGAGAAGTCTCTCTCAGTCTCAGTCTCTGTCTGAGACTGACCTGTTTCCTATAGTCTTTGTTGCAACATATTATTCCTGTTTATTGTATGTCTTATCTGACTTTACTCATGGTATTACAAGTTTAACATGTAGAATATTTTTAATGTAGTTGAATGTATAATTTTGTTTTGGCTTCTCAGTTTTGAGTCATAGCTAGACATTCTCAACTCCAAGTTATCTCAGATGATTTTGTGCTCTTCAGAGTTTGAGAACCATGCTCAGCGTCTGCCTTGCCCATTGGAATGAAAGGGATGAGAGTCCAATCATCTGTGTCCCCAGGAGCCCACTACACCTGGCACGGTATAAAAGCTCAAGAAATGCTGTTGAATAAATAAATTCCAACTGAGCCCAAACCATCCTCTTCTAAGCCCTGTGAAGAATCTTCTGGTTCCTGGAGCCATTCTCCCATTTCTTCCCTCCACCCCTACACCCATCTTCCACCCCCACCCCTATGGCAGATATTCTGTTGGGTGTGTGGTTATCTTTGTCTCTATTGTGTACAAGGTCCATGATGCACTGGGTGTTCGTCAGGGCCAGACTGCTTCTGAGTCATCCCTGGCTATCAGGAGACACTAAGCACACACTGAACGTTCAATAAATGTTTGAGGTGTGAATGTCCAAAGGAGGGGCGGTGACTATTTTCCCTACCTTCCTCCCTGAAGCATTTGTTTATATTTTTTTTCTGGTTCTTGGTCGGCCTTCAAGGTTAGTGATTTGTGTTCCCGTCTCCATACCCTGCTCATTCCCTTATTAAATCCTTTGCACTGATGTTTCCATGCAGGGCAAGGAGAGGATGTTCCTCCCCAAGGACTACAAAAGACTAAGCTTCAGACCCAGGCAGAATGCTGTAGCCAGGGGTGTCAAACTCGTTTTTACCAGGGGCCACAACAGCCTTGCAGTTGCCTTCAAAGGGCCAAATGTAATTTTAGGACTGAGTAAATGTAACTACTCCTTAACTAGGGGCAAGGAGCTTGGGGCTGCCACCAGGTAGGAGCAAGGAGCCAGGCCGGATAAAACAAGGTGGAGGGCCAGATTCAGCCGGTGAGCTTTTTGTTTGCCACCTGTGCTATAGACTCAATGTTTGTGCCTCTCCTCCCCAACTCTCCCCATGCTTATGTTGATACCTAATACCCAATGTGATGGAATTTGGAGGTGGGGTTTTTGGAAGGTGGGATTAGTGTTCTTACAAAAGAGAGTCCCTTGCCCCTCTCCAAGGGAGGGCACAGAGAGAAGAGGGCTGTCTATAAAGTAGGAAGCGGGTCCTCACCAGACCCTGAATCTACCCATGCCTTGATCTTGGATTTGCCAGGCTCCAGAATTATGAGAAATAAATTTCTGTTGTTTACAAACCATTAATCCATGGTATTCTTTTATACAAGCCCCAAATGGACTAAGTCACTCCAGGGCTTCAAAAGACTGGCTTGTCACCAGTCAGGATTTAGCTGAAAGCTTATCTCCCCTCAGACTTTCCTAAACCCAAAGGCGACCAAGCTCTCCAGCCACTTGCTATCATATCCCCTCGTTTTGTTTTCTTCCCAGTACATCACCATCTGAAATTATCTTGTTTATTTGCATGGTCAGAGTTCCCCCTTCTTCCAGTACTATCAGCTCCTATCTGATTGTTATTCATTTTTAGGCAGAAACGTGGGACAAGGCTGCCTTGTTTCCTGGTATATTCTCCGCCCCTAGGAAGGCTGGCACATACAAATGATGGTTGCCAGGAGCTCCTCCAGGGAGGGATTTACTTTAAATAATAATGGCAATGATCGTAATTATAATAGCTATTATTGAGCCTGACAAATGTACTAAGCTCTACAGCAAGAACATTTCATGATTATCTCATTTAATATTCATGACAACCCAATGGAGCAGGAGTTACTTTTAATCCCCGTTTGTCAGTTTCATCTGCAGCTTAGAGGAATTCTGTGACACAGCTAGTCCTAGACTGATGATTTTCAAAATACTGTACCTAAGAAGCCACAGCTTCAGCATCACCTAGGAATTTGTTAGAAATACATTTTCTTAGGCTCCAACCCAGGCATATTGAGTCAGAAATTCTGGGCTGGAGCCCAGCAACCTGAATTTTAGTAAACCTTCCAGGTGATTCTGATGCACTCACTGGTGTGAAAAACCCTACCTTAAACGAAAGATGAGCTTGGACTCTTTAAAAAAAAATGCATTATTACCCTGACTGGTGTGGCTCAGTTGGTTGGGCACTGTCCACGAAGCAAGAGGTTGCCACTTTGATTCTGAGTCAGGGCATGGGTTGCTGGTCCAGTCCCTGGTGGAGATGCATAGAAGATGTTTCTCGCTCACACTGATGTTTCTCTCCCTCTCTTTTCCCTTCCTTCCCCTCTCTCTAAAAATAAATACATAAATCTTTTTAAAAACTGCATTATTGAGATATAATGAAAATATCATACAATTTTCCCATTCAAGTATAAAATTCAACGGGTTTTAGTATATTTACAGGGCTGTGCAACCATCACCCACATAAACTGTGGTTGGATTAATGGATTAGAACATTTTTGTCTCCCTTGAAAGAAACCCTGTACCCATTAGCAGTCACTCCCCACTCCCCTCCCATTCCCCAGCCCCAGCCCTAAGCAACCACTAATATACTTTCTGCCTCTGTGGTTTTGCCTATTCTGGACATTTCATACCAGTGAAATCATGAAAGTAAATGTGTGTGATCTGTTGTGACTGGCTTCTTTCACTTTACATATATTTCCAAAGTTCATCATGTAATGGCATGTATCCTTTTTACTGATGAATAATATTCTATTTATGGATATACCACACTTTTATCCATTCACCAACTGATGAATATTTGGATTGTTTCTAACTTTTGGCTACTATGGATAATGCTAATAAACACTCATGTATAAGTTTTGGATAGATATACATTTTTATGTCTCTTGGAGATTATATATGTGTATCTAGGAGTAGATACCTATTTATTCTATCTTTCTACCTAACTATCAATCTATCTAGGAGTATAATTGCTGGTTCATAGATCTCACCCTCTGGACCACTACACATTTCAACTAGTATTAGCCTCTGATATTTTTTTAAAGATTTTATTTATCTATTTTTAGACAGAAATGAAGGGAGGGAGAAAGAGAGGGAGAGAAACTCAATGTGTGGTTGCCTCTCACATCCCCCAACAGGGACCTGGCCCGCAACCCAGGCATGTGCCCTGACTGGGAATTGAACTGACAACCCTTTGGTTCACAGGCTGGCACTCAATCCACTGAGCCACACCAGCCAGGACAGCCTCTGCTATTCTTAAATAATTATATTGTTAATAACACCAATATTCTCTTCTATCTATTAAGTGTCTTTGTTGCAAAGACCTTTATTTTTATTATCACAAATCCTCACCTCAATCCTTTGACACAGGACTCATTATGCCCTACTGTACAGGGAGAGAAACTGGAGGTCGCAAACGTAAGGCAACTTGTCTCCATTCAAGAAGTTACCACGGGTGGAGCTGGAGCCACAACCCGCAAGGGCTTGTTTTCTGTGCCCTCTGTGCCTGATACCATGTCCTGGGCTAGACTCTGTCCCAAAGCTGTCGTAACATGACGCCTCCCCACCTTTCGGGCCTTTTCTGGAAGTTAGGCTGGCCTGAAATCCCAAGGGTGAGAATCGTGCATTCACTCCCCATGCTCTTTTCCCCAGCTGGCGCAGGAGGCCAGGGGAGGGGCTTCCCCCAGCTGGAAATAAATTGGAGGGAGGGCAGTCCTGAGCAGGGCTCCATAGTAAGGAGGTTAGGAGACTGTGAGGGGGAGGTAAGGAGTTTTTTGTTTGGGGGTGTTTTGTTTTGCTGGAGACAAACCTGCTCTTGGAGAGCAGGTGAGGTGGGGTTTGGCAGAATTTTGCTGTGGATAGGAAGTGAGAGGGAGGAGTGAGGCCGAAACAAGCAGAGCAGACGTGGGTAGTGTAAAGTGGGAGAGAGGGCTTTCACAGGCCAGGCAGGCCTGAGGAGCCTCCTTCCCCAAGTTGTTGGAAGAGTGATTTTACCTGAGTGGGAAGGAGGCTTTTCTTCCATGACCACTGCTTGAGGCCCGTGGTCTGTGCAAAGCCCTTTCTGTGCTGGGACCTAGGATTAGGGCGAACATCTCAGGGCCAGGCACCCAGGGACTAGGGGGCAAAGGCAGAAACAGACACTCGGCTAGGAAGTAGGAGAGGCAGGATGAAGGGGACATTCTGTGAGCCACGTAAGCTGGTTTTCCAAGGAGTGGGAAGCAACGCAACTGGGGCTTCAAAGCCACAAACAGTTAGCCTTGGGCCAGGGGAAGGCATTGCAGGTGGGGGGAGCTGCTTGTGCAAAGACTTGGAGTGTGTAAGATCTGGAGCAGAGAGGTTTAGGAGATAAAGTGGTGGCAGGTGAGCCCAAGGCTGTCAGGGAGAGCTGTGCTTTCCAGTATGGTTGCCAGAGCCATGAGACACTGTGGCTATTTAAATTTAAATTAGTTAGCATTAAATAAAATTAAAAATCTAGCTCCCTGGGTGTACTAGCAACATTTCAACTGCTCAATCGCCACATGGTAGCTCCAGAAATAGACTAGATATAGAAGGGCTCCTTCACTGCAGAAAGTCCCTTTAATCAGCGGGAAGCCTCAGGAGGGATTAGGGTTGCTCAAGGACCCACAGGAGAGAGTAGGCTTAGACTGGGCTGCCTGGCAGGTTAGGGCCTGACCTGTGAGGTCTCTGGACTACAGGTGAGGGAACAGTCCCCATCCATGTGACGTGGTGTGACTCACGTCCTGCCAACATAAAGTGGACTCTGCCCCCATGAAAGAACTAACCAGGTCGGACCTCGGTAGCCCCGACTTAGGAGCAGTGTGATCAGAGCCAGAGTCAGAGAAGCATGGAGTGAGTGGCACTGGGGAGGGTGGCGCAGCTGCTGAGTGGGGCTGGGTGGGGCAATGAGAGGGTCTCCAGCGTGGTCACAGTTTGTGTGCGTGGCGTTTGACAGGAGAGGGGCTGGGGAAGGTGTCTGTGAGCTGAGAGGGGAGACCAGAGTGGAGGCCTGCTGGAAGGGGTGGGGTTGTACCATGTCAATGATGAGAGAGAGGAAACTCTCCCAGCCCACCACGATGAGCTGTTTCTGCTTTTTTCCCAGGTCCAACACGGTCCAGCTGATGAGGATGGAATATGCCATGAAGTCCCTCAGCCTTTTCCACCCCAAGTCCCTGTCCAGGTGAGGAGAGCCAAGGGTGGAAGGGAAGGGGAGCTACCTGTTTGCTGTAGGGCAGAGCTTCGGAAATTTCAGTGGCACACAATTCACTAGGGTATCTTGATAAAAATGCAGATTCTGATTTGGGAGGTCTGGGTGCACCCAAGGTTTTGTCCTTCCAACAAGCCCCTCAGGTGGTGTTAATCCTGGTACACAGCCCCCCAGCCACTGCCAAACTGTGCTGGGGCTCTCGTTCTTGATCTCCTTTAAAGCTCACCATGACTTTGGGAGGTAGGGATTGTTATACCAAATTAATAGACAGGGAAACTGAAGCACAGAGTGACTGCCCTCAGTCACTTAGCACATGAGGAGCGGGGCCAGGATTCACGCTTTGGCCTGCCTGACTCTGAAACCCAGGTTCCCTCTATTCCTTTCGTTCTACACTGTGTATGTCAGAGCTCGAAAAACACCTTACACTGATGTCAGCTTCGCCACTTCATCTCACTTTACAGGTGAGAAGTGTGAGGCCTAGAGAGGAAAGTGGAAAAGGGGGAATGTGAGGTGGATCTTCTATCACCTTGTGCCTCCTCACGGCCTGAGAACCGGCAGAGTCAGTATCACCTGGGAACTAAATAGACGTAGAAAATCTCAAACCCTTCCTTGACCTACCGAATCAGAATCTGCTTTTCACCAAGGTCCCCAGAGGACTTATATGCCCATTAAAGTCTGAGGTGCACTGATATAGCTGCCTTTTGAGTAAGACTCTCTATAGCAAGCTTGGCAGGTGGTAGGGCAGGAGGAATATAGTAAGATCAGGCTAGAGGGGTGGGAAAGTGAGTTACCCTGCTATGGGATGGGGTGAGAGCTGGAAAGCAGCAGACAGCTTACTCTGATGCCCAAAACCACCCCCAGATATGTGGCAGTGAGCACCTCAGCAGTGACCCAGCAGCTGCTGTCGTTGCCCAGCCAGGAGGCCCTCAGAGCCCGGCCCTGCAGAGTGAGCACCAAGGACCGGAGCATGCGGAAGGGCATCATGGCGCACAGTCTGGAGGACCTCCTCCACAAGGTGAGGGGTGGGCCTGACCTCTGCACAGCCAAACCACTGAGACCTTGGCTCAGAGTTGGCCCTACCAGCTGCCTCTGGGAGTTCAGCAAGAATGGAGTTCATCATGGCTTACAGGGTGAAAAATTTTCTTTCTGATGCCAGCTCAAATGGGTTGGTAGCGCCTGCCCGGAGTGTTTTTCAGTTGATTAGTGGTGTTGTCTGTTGATGGGGGGAAAGCAGTATAGTGCCTTCCTATACCAGCAATCAGTGGCATTTTCAGAGCATATTTTCTTTCTTTTTTATTGATTGATTTGAGAGAGAGAGAGGAACAGGGGGTGGGGAGAAAGAGAAGTACCAATTTTTTGTTCCACTTATTTATGCATTCATTGGTTGATTCTTGTATGTGCCCTGACCCAAGATCAAACCCACAACCTTGGTGTATGGGGACGATGCTCTAACCAACTGAGCTACTCAGCCAGGGCCCAGAGCATGTTTTCTCTTTGGAAGGGTCCTTAGGTTGCTTTTTCCAATTGTTTTTAAACTGCAGAAGTGCTTGGAAGTTGGGGAAATGGGCAAGATTTTAGACATTCCCTTCCTCATCTCCTCCCTTTAGCCAGGGCAGTTCTCCTCAGTCTGCCTCCTGTATTGGCCATCTATGTAAGGCTTTTTAGGGACTGTGGAAGACATTCTTCAAACTATTAATCAGGTAAGCTTCCAGAGGAGGAAAACAGGATATACGACTATTGTGGATGGTGTGACACCCTTCCCCATGTCTGGGGTCCCTCTCCACTTGGTTGGAATACTTTCTCCCACTGCCCCACCTACAGCATCATCTAGTCTGGCTCTATATTAGGCATGTGCTTCACCGCCCCACTAGTTTATCAGTGCCAGAGGATGGGGCCCTGCTCATCTGGGAGTCCAGGTCCTGACACAGATCAAATGTTTGAATTAGGCTTCCAATTACTAGATGGTTGAGCATATAGAAATCATAGCTGACCTAACCCTCTATTCTAGATTTCCCTCCCCCATTTCTCAGAATTAGGTCCATTCTTCCTGGAAGCCAATTTCTCCTCCCTTTTGAGGCTTCTGGTTGCACCAGACTACATTTCCTGTGCCTTGAATCAAAAGTGCTCTTTCACACTTGAGTCCAGACTCTGAGGTTAGGGGACCACCTTACGCATTAAAATGGCCTTGTTAACACATGGCTTCCCACACTTCTCCCCTCAAGACTGATTAGGTCATGAGTGAGGCTCAGGGATTGTCATTTGTAGCAAGTTCTTTGGGAAATTCTTATAGCCACTGAGTTTGGGAATTCCTAGTCAGAGCTCTAACTCCAGAGGATGCAGGGAGGAATGACAGTGAGGGTTCAGCTTCCTAGGATGGACCACAGATCAGAGTGAATCTTACCGACAGAGCAGGAAGGACATCTGTTTATCTAGACTACCTTTCCAAATTTGGCAACAGAAAGAAAAGAGCAGAGAAAGTGAGGGGAGAGAGGGTAAGGAGATGTGGTTGGCAGAGACCAGGGTATGAGGTCCCTTGTTGGCTATGGCAGAGAACAGTTGGGTTTCATGTTAAAAACAGTATGCGACTGGAGAATTTTCTTTAAAAAAACAACAACTAATTTGGAAACAATCTCAAACAAACGTTGCACGAATAATACAAGATTTCCTGTATCACTTGACAGTAAGTTGCCAACCTGATGCCTATCATTCTTGGATACTTCGATGTGTGTTTTCTCCAAATAAGGATAGTCTTCTATGTAACCACAATACAACCATCAAAAGCAGGGACAATACAATATTACATGACTTTGACTGTTTGATCTTGAAACTCCATTCAAGTGTTTTCAATTGTCCCAATGATATGCTCTGTTCCAAAAGGACCCAGGTCAGGATCAAGTATGCTATTTAATTGCGTATCTCTTTAGTCTCCTTCAGTCTGGACCAGTTCCTCAATTTCCTTGACTTTTATGGCCTTGACTGTTTTGAAGATTATAAACCAGTTGTTTTGTTTATTCTCCTTTAGTTTAGAATTGTCTAATTGTATACAGTTTTGAATAGTCACATCACTGTTTAACTTTGAATAAGAAGGTACAGTCAGGTTTCTCTATGTAAAGTTGTTAGTCTCCCTTCTGTGTTAATTAATTTCTAGGGAGGTATTTTGTACTAAGTAAAATCTTATTCTGCATCTAAATTTCAATTTATTCATTTACTTATGTCAAAAAGGACTCAGGCCCTGGCTGGTGTGGCTCAGTGAATTGAGCGCTGGCCTGAGAACCAAGGGGTCACTGGTTCAATTCCCAGTCAGGGCACATGCTTGGGTTGTGGGCCAGGTCAGGTCTCCCCATTGAGGGATGTGTGAGAAGCAACCACACATTGATGTTTCTCTCCCTCTCTTTCTCCTTCTCTTCCCCTCTGTCAAAAATAAATAAATAAATAAAATCTTTATTAAAAACAAAAACAAAAACAGAAAAAGGACTCAAGAATTCCTATTTAAATCAGATATAAGGATGGTAACAATTATTTTTGCTGATGCTCAAATTATCCCAGTCTTGGCCAATAGGACTCTCTTCACCCTTATTTCTGTGTTGTGCTTTCTGACTTTCTGGCACAACAAGGTATTATAGGCTCATCTTGTACTTTCCCTGTCCTAGCCCTTGAGTTCACCATTTTTTTTCTAAAGACATCTGCTTCATTTTAGTGAAGAATGGTATTCAGAAACCAAGATGTGGGAGCTAAGTGTGTTCACTGCTATTGGTGTGTTGCCAATCACAGGCCTTTACTAAAGGATTATAAGCAGAAAAATATGTTCTTTAGTGAATCCAAGTAAGAAAAGTAAGATGAGAATTCTACTACTCCAAGGCAAGTGGTGGTATGGCTGGGAATGTCCTAAATAGTCTATCCTCACATATAACTTCCTTAAAAGCTGGGTTATGTAGCACGGAGCCTGACTTTTCATCCTGTGACATGCCATGGGTCTCTTTCCATTCTAATTAGCATAGTAATACTAATTAAAGTATAGTAATACTAATTAAAATGGAAATTTTACTAAAATTTAATAAATGAACGTTATGGATTTTGTATTCTGCTGTATGACTTACATGTAGCATTTCTTATAATCATAACCTTGAGGTAGTTATATTTATTCCCATTTTCTAGGGGCAGAAGCCAAGTATATTCACTTGTAGTTTATTTGCAAGTATATTCACAAGTAGTTTAAACCCAAACTATCATCTCGTACACTTTTGCCCTTAGTCATTGTGAGAGTCCTAACACTGTACTTTCCTCAACTTTTTGGGTGATGAAACTAGTTTAGAGAAATGATGTGACTTGATTAAGTTCAAAACAATGAAGTAAGGAGGCTAAAATTCAAATCTTGGTCTATTTAGAGTTGCTCTCTCCAATGCAGTAGCTACTACTTCCATGTGGCTACTGAACTCTTGAAATTTATCTAATTGAAATTGAGATGTGCTTAAGTATAAAGTACATACAGGATTTTGAGGACCTACAAATGTAAAATCTTATAAAATTTTACCTTAATTATATATGTATGGTTTAGATTGAATTAAATATATTACAAGTAATTCCACCTGTTTTTATTTTAATATGACTATTAGAAAATTTTAAATTACATATGTGTGATAAAAAATATCTGTAAAAAACTGACAGCTAACATTATACTTAATGGTAGAATTCCAAAAGCTTTTCCTCTAAGATCAGGAATCAGACAAGGATATCTGTTCTTGCTACTTCTATTCAACATTGTACTGGAAGTTCTAGACAGAATAATTTGGCAAGATTTTAAAGTAAAATGCATCCTAATTGGAAAACAAGGAGTGAAACTATCTCTATTTGCAGATGACATGATCTTGTATATTAGAAACCCTAAGGAATACACACACACATACACACAAAATTAGAGCTAATAAATGAGTTCAACAAGGTTGTAAGAGATAAGGTCACTATATAAAAATCAATTGTGCCCTGGCTGGTGTGGCTCAGTGGATTGAGCGCGGGCCTGCGAACCAAAGAATCGCGGTTTGATTCCCAGTCGGGGCACATGCCTGGGTTGCAGGCCAGTTCCCAGCGGGGGACGCACAAGAAGCAACCATACCTTGATATTTCTCTCCCTCTCTACTTCCCTTCCCCTCTAAAGATAAATAAAAATAAAATCTTAAAAAACTCAATTGTAATTTCATACACTGGAAATAAACAATATGAAAATGAAATTACAAAAACAATTCAATTTCTAATAGTATCAATGAGAATAAAATAATTAAGAATAAATTTAATAAAAGGTGTAAGACTTACAGATTGAATATTAACATTGTTGGAATAAATTAAATTAAGGAACTAAAGAGAACCTAAATAGTGAAAAGAAAAATGTGCTCAGGCATTGGAAGATATAATATTGTTAAAATGGCAATATTCCCCAACCTGATCTGCAGATCCTGCGCAGTCCCCATCAAAATCCCAGCCACTCGTTTTGTAGATATTGACAAACTGATTCTAAAATTTACATAGAACTGCAATGCACTCAGAATAGCCAAAACAATCCTGAAAAAATAGGAAGTTGGGGGACTCACGTGGCCTGATTGCAAAACTTACCTATAAAGGTATAGTCAGTAATCAAGACTCTGTGGTACTGACTTAATGATAGACACACTCTATTAGTTTGCTAGGGCTGCTCCAACAAACTACTACAGAATGGTATTTAAATAACAGAAAGTTATTTTCTCTCAAATCTGAAAGCTAGAATGCCAAAACTATTCAGTGGAGAAAGAATACTCTTCAACAAATGGTGGTGTGACAATGGGATATCCACATGCAAAAGAATAAAGTTGGATCCCTACCTCACGCTATGTACAAAATTAAATCACAATAGATTAAAAAGCTAACCGTAGAGCTAAAATTATAAAACCCTTAGAAGAAAACAGGTATAAGTCTTCGTGATCTTGGTTTCTTAGATATGGCACCAAAGCACAAGAAATCAAAGGGAAAGAAT
Organism: Carollia perspicillata; assembly: GCA_004027735.1. Lineage (NCBI taxonomy): Eukaryota > Metazoa > Chordata > Mammalia > Chiroptera > Phyllostomidae > Carollia > Carollia perspicillata. The sequence goes on from PVKM010017635.1 coordinate 18,313, forward strand.
GGAAGAAAATATTTGCAAATTGCATATTTTATAAGGGTCTAGTATCTAGAATATATAAAGAACCCTTCCTTATAACTTAACAATAAAAAGACAGCCCAATTAAAAATGTGCAAAGGTTTGAGTAGACATTTCTGTAAAGAATATAAAAATGGCTAACAACACATGAAAATATATTCAGCATCTTTGTCATTAGGGAAATACAAATCAAAATCACTTCATACCTACTAGACTGGCTAAAATAAAAAAGACAGACAATAACAAGTTTTGCTGAGATTATGGAGAAATTGGAATCCTCATACATTTCCGGTGGGAATATAAAATGATGCAGCTGCTTTTGAAAACAGTTTGGTAGTTCTTCAAAAAGTTAAAAATGGGGTTAATTATGACTCAGCAGTGTCACTCCTAGCCATATACCCAGGAAAATAAGAAACATATGTTCAATCAAGAACTTGTACATGAATGTTCAAAATAGCATTATTCATAATACTCAAAAAATGGAAACAACCAAATGTCTGTCCATTGATGAATCAGTGCTTGCTGGTGTGGCTCAGTGGATTGAGCACCAGACTGCGAACTGAAACATCATTGGTTTGGTTCACGGTCAGGGCGCATGCCTGGACTGAGGGCCAGGTGTGTGAGAGGCAACCAATTGATGTATCTCTTACATATTGGTGTTTCTCTCCCTCTTTCTCCCCCCCCTTCCTCTCTCTCTAAAAGTAAATAAACAAAATTTTAAAAGAATTGTTGAATCAGTTAAAAATGTTTATATATCTCCGTGGCCATGTGGCTCAGTTGGTTGAAGCATTGTCCTGTGCACCAGCTCTGTAGCTGCATGGGGATGGCAGAAGCATCACTAACCTTATTCTGCAGGTCCGGGACACCCTGATGCTGGGGGACAAGCTCTTCTTCCTGGTGCTGGAGGAAGATGGCACAGCTGTAGAGACAGAAGAGTACTTTCAGACCCTGGCAGATGACACAGTGTTCATGGTCCTCCAGAAGGGGCAGAAATGGCAGCCTCCATCAGAGCAGGTAAGGTGCCACCTGTGGAGGGAGAACATTGGGAGTATGGAGGAAGTCCCTGAGGGATGCCAACCACATGCTTGTCTTGATGCAGGGTTCTCGGTACCAACTTTCCCCCTCCCGTAAACCTGCCAAGAAGATCGATGTGGCCCGTGTAACTTTCGACCTGTACAAGGTGAACCCACAGGACCTCATTGGCTGCCTGAATGTAAAGGCGACTCTCTATGGCACATACTCCCTTTCCTACAATCTGAACTGCTACGGGGCCAAGCGCATCATGAAGTACGTGAATTGGGATTAGCTGGGGGCAGGGTGGGTATGCAGCAGTGGAAGAGCCATTATGTGCTCTCATGGACCTCAGCCTTTTAGGGCCTGGAACTGGTATTGATGCTGACAAAGCAGGACAGTTAGCATTTGTCCAGAACTTATGGCTGAATTATTACTTTAGATTTCACTAGTGTATGCTAAAGGGGCGCACACATTCCTCTAGGCAGAACCAGGATATATTTACTTTTTATATTTTCCTAATATTTCCTAATATTTTCCTTTTTCCTAATATTTTTCCACTAGAACAATTATTTTTTTCATTTGAAATAGTAAGTTTTCCTAAATAGTCTTCTAATCAACTGTTAAAAATGAACACATGTCACAGATTTTATTGAGGCCCTGGCTGGGTAGCTCAGTTGATTAGAGTGTCATCCCAATACACCAAGGTGGTAAGTTTGATCCCCTGTCAGGGCACATGCAAGAAGCAACCCATGAATGCATAGAAAAGTAGAAAAACAAATCAATGTTTATCTATCTATCTATCCATCTTTCCCTACCTCCCTCCCTTGTTCCATTCTTCTCTCTCTAAAAAAAAATCAATTAAAAAGTTTATAAAATGGTTTTATTTAACTCATTAATTAATGAGAGAACCAGCAAAAAGTTATAATCAGTTCAAAGGAGAATTCAGAACCCCACCTACATACAGGTCCATCAATAAAACTGAAATAAATTTATAGATACAAATTGGAATACAATTATTTATAATTAGATACAATTATTTCACCCCTCCTACCCCCATTGTAAAAAATTCCATGGGGGTAGGAGGGGTGAAATAATCATCTCTCTATAGGGCAGAATTAATTTGCATGTCTATGGTCAGACAATAGCCATTTGCATTGTTTAATTATCTTTTAAAAACTTTTTACTTTACTTTTGAAAGACCCAATCAAATACCAGAGGAACATGAGAATATGTTCAATCATAAGAGGAGGGCCCTGGCTGATGGAGTACCGGGCTATGAACCTAAAGATCACTGGTTCAGTCCCCAGTCAGGGCACATGCCTGGGTGGTGGGCCAGGTCCCCAGTTGGGGTGTACAAGAGACAACAGATCTTTGTATCTCTCACACATTAGATGTTTTTTCCCCTTCTCTTTCTCCCTCCCACCCCCCTCTCTAAAAATAAATAAATAAAATCTTTTTAAAAATCATGAGATGGGGAATGTATGGTAGTGTTTCCCAAACGCAGCTGCCCCAGGGGTGCTCCGTAGCATTTTTACCTCATTAGATGGATGTGCCACTGAGGCAGAGGCCATCCAATCAGTCCAAAGCCACAAAGCTAAGGAGTAGCAGAGCATGACATCTTGCCTGTTTCTTCTGACAGATTCCACTCTTCTCCAATTGCTTCATTTACTATTTACTGAGTACGCATTGAGTTCCTGGCCCTATTGTGTAAGCTAAAGAACAAGATGTCAGAACAAACTCCATGAGGGCAAGAATTTGTGTTGCCTCCAGTTCCTTGATGCATGCTAGCAGATAGAAGTAATTCAAATAACTGTATAGTGAATGAAGACACATATGACCCTTGTTCTCAGGGAACTTCTGAGAAGTTCTGCCAAAACACATGTAGCTGGTGCACATCGGACCTTCTTGGCTTTCTGACCTTATTGTCTGCACACGCAGTCTGCAGATGAGGAGCCTGAGGCTGCTGCTTCTGCCTGCCAGAGATGACACTATGGCTAGAAGTTCCTTTTTCCTTCTATACGGCATCATTCCCTGTCTTGTTCTGGGCTTGCTGTTAGTAGTTTGCAGGTTTCAAGGTCTAGAGCAAGAAGTTTTAGTCCATTTAGGGCTAAATGGACTAAACCAGTCCTGAACACCAGTTCAACACCAGTCCTGAACTCAGGAGACCTCTTGGTATCAAAAAAGCAATTGTAAGCTGTACTCAGTGTAGTGACATGGTGTTGTTGGCTAGTTTTGGGGTTTTCAATTGTGCTAGAATAAACATCCCATAAAATTTACCATTTTAACTACTTTTAGGTGTACAATTTAGTGACATTCACAGTGTTGTGCAACCATTACCACTATCCATTTCCAGAACATTTTCATCATTCTAAACTGAAACTCTGTACCCATTAAACATTAACTGCCTACCCCGCTCCCCTTTGCTCCTGGCAACCTCTGTTCTACTTTCTATCTCTGTTAATTTGCCTATTCTACGGCCCTCATGCAAGTGGAATCATATGAGACTTGTCTCTCTGTGTCTGGCTTCTTTTACTTAGCATAATGTTTTCAAGTCTCATCCGTGTTGTAACATGTATCAGAATTTCATTCCTGATAATTATGGCTGGACAACTGGTTTTAAGCCTCAGTTCTGTAATTTGAGAAATGGGTTTACATCTCAGATATAACCTTTATATTTTTTAAGTATTTTTATGTGTAGATGTTTATGGTTCTCATTATCTTTCTGCCACCCTCCACCTCAGCCATCATTTATTGAATGAAGGTTAATAGAAGACAAGGTTCAATATCATCCAGGAAGTACTTATTTTCCTTTTTTCTCCTCCCTGTTACCCTCTGCGACTGACACCCCTAGTGACTCTCACCTATCTCTTTTAAACAGATTTGGCTAAGAACTTGGTTAAAGAAGTCAAGCGTTCACCCAGCTACTCTTGACTCCACATTTCCCTTACTCTTCTACACACCAGGCCCCATGTTAGGAGAGCTATGTTATTTCAACCTCCTAACGCTGTGTGGGATCAAAATGGTATCTTCCTGTGCAGCACTCTGAAAATCGGCTTGACTACAAATGACTTGGAAAGGTCTCAGAGTCTAAAACAGATATTGTGAAAGGCAGAGTTACAATTTTCATGTTATGTAGTTCAATATGACTGGTCAAAGTAGTATCACAAAAATAAAAGGCCTTGTTAAATGAGCTTAAATTTTGGATATATCAATTAAGGGACAGTTAAAGGCAACACCTGTAGACCCTTTCGCATTTGCTAGGGGAAGGGAGCATCTGTTTCTGTTTGCACATGACTCATGGGGGGAGGAGCATTTTGGAGGTACAGGCAGCTTCCTTTGTGTTTTGACTCTACTACCTTCTCATTCCACTCAGGGAAGCTCTTCGCTGGGCCCTCCTCAGCATGCAGGCCACAGGCCACGTGCTGCTCGGCACTTCCTGTTATATGCAGCAGCTTCTGGATGCCGCAGAGGGAGAGCAGCCTCCCAAGGGCAAGGCTCCATCCCTCATCCCAACCTGTCTGAAGATGCTGCAATGAAGACCCAAGTCTTGGAGGCCTTCTCTTGCCAAGGACTAGACTGGAGGTCCCATGCTGAGCTGGTAGCACCCACAAGCCTGGCAGTTAGAAAGCTTCTTACCTCCCTACGACTCCCTCATCCCCACAGGACTATGAATGTGCAAGCAAGGGGAAGGGCTGGAAACCTGGCATGGGCTGTCCAAAGGAGAAGTGAGGGGATTTGGCCTGGCCCAGCTCCTTGCTGTCCAAGGTAGCTTAGCTGACCAAGATGGTCACCAACACACTAGACAGGAAGCCTGCCCCTCAGCTACCTGTCTTCACATGCAGTACTTTCATCACACTCCCTACTTCCTGGCCACCTCAGTGAATTGTCAGGCCCACTAGTGTATGATATTAGAGAGTTCACAGTAAATGATTTACACTGATACGTCTTTGCCTGTGTTCTTTGGGGATGAGGGTGGGTTTCTATCTGCAAGATTGGAAAGGCCTAAGGGAAAAAAGCAGTCTATTGTCGAATCATTCTCCAAAATGTGGAGTTACAAGAAATAGCACTTCTTCTGCCAAAGAAAAAAAAATTGCAGTTGATTCTGGAACCAATATCTGATTAACCAGAAACTTGAGCAAACCATATAATCCATACTCTAAATAACAGCTTACAAAATAAATTTGCCTATCAGAAGGGCTTTGATTGGCAGGGTGAGATTAAGGCAGTCTTCTAACTTCTCATTGTTGCACTTTATTACAACCTTGTAAGTGTTTAGGCCATAAGCACATATCAAGCTGTAACACAGCTCTCCATCAGTGCCTTCCCTAGCTTGCCAAACAGTTCAGAACTTTCATCCTCAGGATTTCAAAATGAGTTGTTAGGTAGCCACAAAGAATATTAATTTCTCATCAGTGTAAGGTGACATTTTTCATGACAGGGCAACTCAAACAAAACAAGCAAGAAAGGCTATGTTTGCTGCTGACTGTGCTTTAGTCTAACTCTCAGATTCAAAAATGTGTCATTTTCTAACCCTTACTTAAAGTCTATTCAGGCTTATTAAGAACAAAGACAGCCCTAACTAGTGTAGCTCAGTGGGATGGGTGTCACACTGAAGACTGAAAGGTTGCTGGTTCGATTCCCAGTCAGGGCACATGCCTGGGTTGCAGGCCCGGTCCCTGGTTGTGGGTGTGTGAGAGGGAACGATCAGCTTTTCTCTGGCACATCAATGTCTCTCTCCTTCTCTCCTTCTCTCTCTCCCTCCCTTCCCCTCTCTCTAAAAATATATAAATAAAATCTTTTGAAAAAAGGAACAAAGACAAAAGTCTGGGTTACCAAAGACAGAGTTGGAGAGGTAATGCTGGCAGCTGACCCATACATACCCTGAAGCCATATGTGGGAGGAACTGCCAGAGCTAGCAGAAGAATATTCTCTATTCTAACTTTCCAGCTCTTGCAGTTATGGCTGGAGGCTGGTTCATTGCCATCCTGGCTCCATGGGGTGGGCTTTCTCACATGGAGGCACAATGTTTATATCAGCATGAAAGCTGTTCCTGGTCACCCTTTGCTGAGGCTGCAGCCTACTTGCTCCTCCTATAAAATTAGTCATAGCTAGAGTTGGGCTGGCAGATGCTTAGAATTTGTCCCCACATCCCCTCCACCTGAGTTTAGAGTTTCACAAGGGAGTCTTAAGTGACTGACTCTTGGCACTGAGCCATCCCTGCCCAGGAAAATAGGTTATTCCTTTTCTTTAGGGAGTTTGAAGATTAATGGAGTGGCATCAACAGTGGGCAGTGAACTGGAGAGGGTGGGCTTTGATGAGGCTGAGGCATGTTTAGGGAAAATTTCAGAGTGTGGGAGCTCAAGCCTCAACGGGGTCAGAGGTTAGTCCAAGTAGGGGAATGGCCCCTCCTGGAGCAGAGCACGACAGTGAAGGAGAGGTCTGCTGCAGTGAAGTTAGGATTTGTCCCAGCTACTCGGCCTCAGTCTTTCCATCTTGTTCAAGCTGGTGCTAATGTTATGGGAGAAAGTCCCAGAAACTCAGTTCTTTCCACCGATGCAGTAAAGAATTATAGATTAGCAAGTCTACTAGTGTGCAAGCAAAGTCTATTAGTGTTAAGTTCTAATGGGAAAGTAAAAGCAAGTGTGGCTAGAGCAGGAGTGGCAAAAGCAGGGTGGCCACAGGCCAGCTGGCTGGGGAGCCCCAGTGTGGCAAAAAGAACCAAGAGGACCAAGAGAACTAGTCTTTCACTCTGAGGATGTATATAGTTGGCGGGGTCAGGGTGAAGAAGTTATGTATTGATTGATGAGCAAAGGTGGCACCAGTCTCCCCCAGGGAGACATGACTACCCACATGTAGGCATGTCTCTCTCCTGATTGGTGAGGATTGGTTAGCCTGAGTCCTTGTCTTGCTCCAGATTCTATTTGTTCATTTTGCATACGTGACAGGAGATAGGCAGTTAACCAAAGATGTTTTATGGGTTTTTTCCCCTTTGGGCACTGTAGTCTTCCTCCCCTTCTCCCTTCCAGGCCTTGGGATGAATACACAGTCTCAAGGTTTTCCTTTTTCCAGCTAGTGGAGATGATACACACAGACCTTCAAGGGCTTCTCCCTGCACTATCATAGTTTGCATGTGTTGTTTGGAATGCTTGGCAGCCTCATTGGGCCAGGCTGAGGATTACTGGGTCAACAGGTGAGCCTTTGCATTTAGGCTCATGTATTAAGTTCTTTGTTAGATTGCAATGGTGGGGACTTTGCCTTTATTTCCCCTCTGGTCTCTCATTCTACTGTAACACTTACAAAGGCACAGGAGACCTTCAGAAGATTCTAAAATACTGTGGGGCCTTATGACAAAGTACACTAATGTCCAAGCCCAAAACAAGATAAAAGCACCTG
>PVKM010017636.1:0-25730 GCA_004027735.1 Carollia perspicillata
TGTAATAGCATAGTCAATAAAATATGTTAAAAATATTTTATTAGAGCAAAACTGGAAGTTTAAGTCAGATGAAATAACCAGAAAACCCACTACCTTCTGAGAAGCCATTCGGTATATGCTTCTCATCATGCGATAATGTTACAAACTGTTTGGATTTGGGGGGAAAAAAGTGCAGTTCATTTAAGTTCATCACTCCTTCTTTCAGGAAGGACTAAAATATGAACCATTCAGAGAGGAAGAGAACCTGGCTGATGGCATTTTTAACTTCTTGTCAAGGGGCACACCTGCTGTTTTCCAGACTCACAGAAACACTCCCTCACTTGGTTAGAGAACTGAGGTGGTACTAAAGTAGGCACTGCCTCTCAACCCTCAAAGCAGCGTTGGAGATCTCAGTCTACTCTATCATTTTAGAGATGACAACGCGGATCCCCCAGAGAGGGGAAATAACTCGCGAAAACTACATTAGCACAAGAGAAAATCTCATATAAAACACTTGGAGAGATGTTTGGCTTATTTGGTAGCTAAAGAAATGAAAAACGGAATAATTCTGTGACACCACTTCACATCTATCAAGTCACCCCGAATTAAATATTTTAAGTATAATTTAATTTTATCTCAATGATGATAGGGCAAAGAAGGTGACAAATGCTTTAAATTGCTACAAATATTTTCAAAGGGAATCTGCTCATTTAAACCACAGATTATAAAACGGTCCTACCCTATGATCCAGTAGTCTGTTTTCTGAATACATATACTAAGGATTTACATATTTTGAAAAAGAATATTATTTGTTCAAATATTTTAAAAATCATGTTATTCAGAAATTGAAACTGCTACATTCATGGAGCCTGAGCTCTTTAGAAAACAGACGAGCAGTTTGAGTCCTATATAAAAAATGATTTCCCAAGGCTTTGAGCCAGGGTTATAACCTATTCCTGTCCAGTAATCTTTCTGTTATGCTCTGAAGCATTTCAGTGAAAAGCTGAAAACAACTGAGACCTCCCCAAATCAAGGAGCTAGTCTAGCATCCTTATTAAGAATCTGGCTTTCTGGGCTTGAATCACAACTCTGCCACTTACTAGACTGAGTGGTTTAGGGCAGATACTTAATTTCTTCGTGTTCCATTTGAAAAAATCAGTGCAATAATAGAACCTCTTGTATATCTCAGCCACTGCTGCCACACTAGGTTTATGTGGGCTTTGATCCACGTAATGATTTTGTGTGGACAAACTACAGAGTACTTAGCCTCAAGCCCTTAAGCCCGCCTCTTGTCACCTACTTTGAGACTTTCCTGCTGATACTGCGGTGTGGCATGTGGCAAACCAGAAATAAGTGTGCGTGTGTGTGTGTGTGTGTCAGGGGATGTGATAGGGTGGAGAAAAAGTCTCATGGGGTGGATGAAAACTGGTGGGTAAACAATTTCTCCTTCCTTCCCTGTACGACTGTCTGAGGTGCAGTTTACACAGCTCTTTGCGGACGGTCTCCCAGGAGGACGTCCATCCCCTTGGTGGCAACCGGCTTGATGACACTTCCTCAATCACCTCTTCCCCTTCCAAGCCCCATGTCACTTTCTGCTTGCCCCTGCTTTGTTGGACTTGCCCCCAGGACTAAGCAGTGTGTGGAAGCCTTGGCTTCAGGCTCTGCTTTCTTTTGAAGGCAGACTAAGGCAGAAGATACCCACTTCGGAGGGTGGTAGTGAAGAAAACAGTACATTTGTAAAAATAGGTGAAGTGCCTGGAAGAGTGCGTGGCATACAGTGGTTACTATGTGAGTGTGAACTGTTCTTATTGTACTGTAGCACTGCGTAGTTCTGTCAGATGGTAAACATTTAGACTGCTGCTACGTGGGACAGTGCTAAGCGAAGAGCCGGAACACCAGGAAGCAAGCACCGCACGGATCGTATAACCCCGTAAGAATTGTCTATACACACTGGTGATCGAAGGGAAGACATAGAGTCGGAGATTGTGACTCTGGGGAAGAGGTGCTGTGTTTATGTTTCCCCAGAGGTGTTTATTTTCCAAAGTGATGTGGAGACAAAGAGAAAGAACGTGGTCTCTGGGAGGCTCTGTACACACCCCTGCTCGGAAACACAATCCACTGCTCTGACCCCTCATACCTGGAAAGTCCTTCCACACAAGACTTTTTTTTGTGGCGCGTCTTTAAGACAATTTCCTTTCACTTATTATTTAGGAAGATTGGAAATTGTAAGGCAGTAGCTTTGATGAAAGAAGTCATTCTGCCTGCAAACTGGAGGTCTCTGCTTCTACCTTCCATGGGGCTGAGATGGCAAGCTCCCAACGCACTCAGGACCTGACCTCCTCTGCGTTGGGTTCTCAGCACATCAGCAGTTTAGGGAGAGGCTGAAAGGGACTGACTTCCCTCTCCTCTCAGTACCCTTGGAGTCTAAGTGAGGAAGAAGTGACAAGCAAACTTTGGGGATTGAAGCCCTGGACATGACTGATTAACAATCGTATGCACATTGGCCCTGTGTAGAGAATGGTTTACTGTGGGCAGGGAACTTTTTTTTTTTTTGGTGGGAATAGGGGTGGGGAGATTCAGTTTACTTCCTATCCCCATTTGTTTGGGAGCACAGCTTTGTCTTTGGGCACACGACCCATCTAAGTTTAAACTCTCTAACAGCTCCCCCACAGAGCCAAACCCAAATTCCTGTCCTGGTGGCAAAGCCCCTCTTCAATCCCCCTCTGCCCACGTCTCAGACCTTGTCTTACACTTCTTTCCCTGGCTCACTCCTCTATAGCTACATCAGGCATTTTTGTTTGTTTGCTTTTCAAACACGCCAAAGTTGTTTTCCTCTAAGGCTCTTCGGACTAACAGCCCAGAATGGTCTTTTCTTCAGTGTTCACTTGTCTGCTTTCTTGTTGCCCTTCAGATCTCAGCGTGTCTCCTTCTCAGCGAATCCTTCCTTGGCCATGCAATCTAAGATATCTGAGTCATTCTTCCCATTTTACCCAGTTTTGCTTCTCTGGAGAATAACCACTTGGTTTTGTCCTTGTGTTTAGGTTTTACTTGTTTGTCATAAGCTTCGCAGACAGAAGAACCTTCCGTGTTCTCTTCTTCTGTTCTTCCTCAGAACCTGTAATGGTGCCCAATGCAGAGATGCAGGAAATAAATATGCTGCGTGCATATATGGAGACATAGTGTGCTCGGTGGGCATTCCCCAGTGGTCCAGGCAAAGGGAAAGCTAAGGTTGATAAATGGGACTTCATAAAAATTAAAACTTAGACTTCATAAAAGACATTATTATGATAATGACTGGCAAGCTAATGACTGGATAAAAATATTTGTGAACCATATTTCTAACAAAAAAACTTGTATTTAAAGTACATAAAAAACTCTTGAAACTCAATTGCAAGAAAGCAAACAACCCAATTTAAAAATGGCCAAAAATCTTGAACAGACATTTGGCTACAGAAGAGATGCAGATGATAAGTAAGTGCATGGAGGGATGCAATAGGAAAATGAAAATTACACTAGCACGGGGTACCGTTACACACTGACTGAAATTAAAACAAGTAAGGAAGCACCACAACTAATGATAGCGACTGCTGATGAGGATGTGGAGAGACTGGAATTCTCTTGCATTGCTGGAGAGTAAATGGTACAGACATTCTGGAAAATAGTTTCACAATTTTTCTTATAAATAGGATTAAAAAAACAGTGACCATGTGACTCAACAACCCTATTCCTAGGTATTTACACTAATGGATGAAAAACTTACATTCACACAGAAAAGTGTGCATAAATGTTTACAGCAATTCTATTCATAATCACCAAAAACTGAAAACAACTCCAATTTCCTTCAATAGATGAATGGGAAAACCCCATCCATACAACAGAAAATTGTTCAGCAATAAAATGGAACAGACATGGAGGCAATAGCATGGATGAAGCTCAAAGGCATTATACTGAATGAAAGAGCTGTTTTAAAAGGCTATGTACTGCATGATTACATTTATATCATATTCTCCAGAGGACAGAACTACAGTGATGGAGACCAGATCAGTGAGTGCAGAGGATGGTATGGGAGGTGGGCGGGACTACACAGGAGTCGTGGAAGGGGTTGTTCAAGGGCTATGAAACTATGCTGTATGCTGACTGTGGTGGTGATTACATGAATTTGTACATGTGTTAAAATTCATAGAACTGTACTTCAAGGAGGTCAATTTTATTATACATAAATTTAAAAACTAAAATAAAAAAGAGAACTGATACCAACACCTCGAATTCAAATTCCATCGCTTTCTAGCTGTTGTACGTTGGAGCAGGTATTTCTATCACCTCAAATGCATATAGGTTTCCACATTTCATAAAGGTGTTTGGTGAATTAAATGAGACAATGTACATAAAGTTGCATGTGCAGTGGCCTGGAGTGAGTGCATAAGTATTAGCTGTTTATATGGAGTCACTATTTTCAGAAGAAAAATCTTCAGAGTAGACTGTATGCCATGCTGAAAAGAACATGAACCCCATAGAGAGTCATTCATAGCTTTGAATTGCTTGCTATCTTGGACAAGTTAATAACCCTCTCTGAACTTCTGTCCCTTAACCCAAAACAAAGGAATAATGATATTCACTTTATAATATTGTGGTGAGCACAATACCTGGCACTAAGTTGGTGCTCCATAAATAATAGCTGTAATTATGCATTAGAGTATTTCAATAAGTAAAACATAATTTCTTCTGACACTGAAAAATTATGCTTACAAATAGATAATCCCAAATGATTAATTATGCAGCCAAAGAAAGAACTGGTGTCATGCAAATGTTTTAGTTTGTCCTGGACTTGCCATTCACACATATTTTCCTATTCACAGGCAAATATTAATTGGTTAAGATGAACACTGTTGCATTTTAATGAGCTCTTAAAAGGGCAAAAGGATTCCTCCAGCACAATGCTGAATCGATTTTCTATGATAGTGTGTATTTTTCCATCTTGTTACTTTAATTTACAAATGAAGTCCACAGGTCCATAAAAGTGGCTTTCTTAATTTTGTAATGCATTTCATCTCCCAGCTCAAGACTGTGTTTGAAAGTAGCCCAGAGTCAGCTAGAAGCTGAGGAACCCAGAGCCAGTTAGAAGCCTTGTGGCCTCTGCAGGCCAGACATCCAAAAGCTGAACGCTTCTGGGTTTATGGTTTTCTGGTTTGCCATCATGGGTATCTTTTTCATCGTCATTGTCATCATCATCAACGAGGCTCTGGCCATCCAGGAAGGGCTTTTTGCTTCTATAGTCCCCCCAGTCTTCCTGAATATTATTTAAATCATTAAAAAAAGGCCTTTCTTCTTCCTTTGTTCATTGCTCCATGAAAAGGGAGATTGTTGCTTTAAGATGATAAAGCCTGAGCATTTAGAGTAATGATGCCACTCTGTCAGCTGGGTGTATGAAAACACACCTTCAGCAAAAGACATTTCTCAGAAGTTAGATTATTTTTCATTGTGAATAAAAATGTTCTGAAATGGATGATACGGTTTTATTGTTGCTTATGACATTATGGAGGTTATTGATGGAAAACAGAAAACAGAACACGCAACGTGTAAAGCTGGAAAAGATCTTCGAAATTCTAGCCTAGTATCTTTATCCTGTCACAGGGGAGAATGGAAATCTCGAGAACATCCTGGGCACCTGTTGTATTGCCAGCCAGTGAGGGGCCGAGTCAGGACAGCAACCCAGGTCTCCCGCCCACAGGACCTCTCCACAGCTGCCCTTCCTATTTTCTTTTCTTCCCAAATCCTTTAAGCCCAGTTTTGCAGCATTTATTCGATTATTCATCTGTTCATTTAATGCTATCATTTTTAGTGCATGAAAATACTCTCTCCTGCTTTATTATCACGTGCATTATCCCTTGTTCAGAATAGTCATCCCCAGCCCTGTCTCTTCCTTGGACACTCCACAGTACGTGATCTGTTCTGAACTATGTAAATACTGTTCTATGTGTGTGTTTTGATTTACTGAAATATATTGTGCCAAAAATCTTTACTCGACATCATGCTTTTGGGCCTATTTATGTGGCTATACATTTATTTAGCTAAGTAACTGACCATGGCCTAGAATTCCACAGTACCGAGGTACCAAATTTCACTTTTGTATTCCCCTCTGGTGGATACTAGGTAACTTCTGTATTTGATTCCACAAACAATGCTGCAGTTAACAACCTTTTAACTGTCCTTTAGTGAACTCGTGGGAGAACGTCTCTGGGTGCACCAGTTCGCGGGAGTCTTGGGTCATAGGATATATCCATCTTTAATTTCACTAACTATTGTCAGACTTCCCCCCCAAAGCTATATGTTTTACAATGAAATCAGCCATGCCTCATTGTCTTCTCATATCCTTGTCAATATTTGATTTTATCTTTCTAATTTTGCCATTTTGATGAAAGTCAAGTGGTATTGCATTGTTACAATTTGCTGTCTTCTGATTATTAATGTTTTCACATACTTATTATGTGATCTATCCAAGGTCTTTTCTTTTATAAATTATCTTTTCATATCCTTCGAGTACTTTTCTGTTCATTTCCCCCTCTCTTTTCTGTGGAGTTGCAGGAGTTCCTTACATATTCTAAATATTCATCCTTAACTGTTACAGATGTTCCAAGTGTATTCTTACAGTCTCTTCTCTGTCTATTGGTTGTCTGCTGTGTCTTTCACTGAGCAAAAATTCTTAATTTTGATGAAGTCAAAACCATCGATTTTTAACCTTATGGTGTATGATATGGGATGTTCCTTTAGAAGATTTTTGCTATCTTTTTACAAAGACACCCAGTGTTTTCTTCTGACAGCTTTAGAGATTTTTCTTTAACTTTTAGGTTCTTAGTCTACCTGGAACCCATGCTGGAATGTGGCATAACGTAGGGCTACAGCTTTATATTTCTTCATATAATATCACGATTCCAGTTTCCCCAATGCCATCTAAGTCATCCAAGCTTTCACTAGTCTTCCACTCCTGTCCCATTTAAAATTCTTTAGGATCTGACCATTTTCCACTAAACCCAGGAAGAGATCCTGAACCACAGATACATTCTCTAAACCCAGAGAGGACTAGTGCTCATCCTAAGTAGATACATCGTTGGCAGCTCAGGCTAAGAACCAGGAGTCATGTTGCAAGTTTTAAAAGTCTACACTCTATTCGTGGCATTGTAAAACTCAGCTTCTTGACATGAGAGAGGCTGCAGTTCAGCAGGAGAGAACAGCCTTTCACGGCTACCGATAAGAGGACTAGACCTGACTGTGCCCCCATGAACTTGATTGCAGGTGCTGGCTTGTCTTGAATCCTCTCTGAATGCCATCAGCCTCTACTAGAAAATGGCTTTATTTAATGTAGCAAGCTCTCAATTAAAATTTGATGTGAAGAGTTTTTGAAACTGAAGAAAATTTTAGAAAGACTCTGATATAGATGGTCTCATGAGATTTTCCTAAATTTTCCTCTCAAGACACTACCTCTTCTTTGAATATTAGTTGTAATCTGTTGTTAATACGAATTCATTTTTAGTTCTATCTCTAAATTGGCTATTCAGAACAATGGATAAGAACCACTGTACTATACTGTGCTCTGCCCATTCAGGGTCAATAAATATTAGATGAGCAAAAAATGGTTGATGATACCCGGTGAAAGAAAAGGGGCACTTTCATTTTTTACTGTCAGTAAAACACAGAGGAGAAGGGCAATGTTTTAGAAAAAAAGATGAAATGGTAATTTTTTATTCACAAATTAAATAACACTGACATACCTTCTGAGAATGTTGCATTAACTAACTCAATTTTTTTGAAAGTTGATTATAGAAATGTTTTATGTAACCACCTAAAGGTGTATATTGTACAAAGCTTTACTTTCAAGTCTATGAAATCACTGGAGTGAGTCCTGAATTCAGCTGTCTTTGGAATAGATGATGTACATCTGTGTGCTGTTTACAGGAAGGGGAGCTGTTTAAGGGTTATGTGGTCCTGGGTAGCTGAACAGAAATGAATTCTCAGCCTGGGCAGGGATGGCAAGCTCTCGTAGACCGAAATGAAGGAGATGGTTGGGAAAATATGGTTCAGTCCATGCAAAGCCCTCTGTACACACAGATTCCTGGGTACAAACCAAGCTTTATTCTTCAGCAAAATACTGTGGGATCTTTAATCCTCGTTAAATTCTTCATGAACTCTTTAGCCAACAGGGTTGGCTCAGTAGAAGAGTGCAGTTCCGTCTTTAGACCTATGTGGAGAGGACCCATCAAAAGCAGAAAAAGCAGCTCAATCTTGGGATAAAAATGTTGCAAAAGGAAGATCTATGCAGAAAGCGCTTCTTATGAGATGCTGCCACAAGCCCAATTCCTGGACATATTATATCTCCAGCCTCTGAGGACTGTTTCCCTTGAAAGGGTTTTGCAGATGTTCGGAGTCTCAGTTACCACAGCTGATGGAGAAATTAAACCCTACCAGGGGGCCCTGAGCCAGGCAACAGAGTGTTCAGAGCCTGCAGTGAAAGCTCCTCCCGGAAACCAGGGCAGGGAAGAGCAAGGTAAAGAATTCCTATTTGATGATCCGTTTGAAATGTTTTGCTGAAGGGTATGAAGAGGAGGGCTCCGGTTTCACCACGTTGGGTCATTGGATCTGGAAGAGTTGAGGCTTCTTCTGCAAGGATCCCGACTAGGTATGGAGCCTGAGGCAGAAACGATTCCTCCGCTTCCTTTTCTTTCACTCAACTCCAACCACAGATCTTCTGCCTAAAGAGATGTCTCAAAGTACTCTCTCATTTACTCATTCGCTCAACACGTCCCAAACACCTACAAGGCGGCAGGCACTGTGACAGTAGCAGGGGAATCTGTGAGGATGCGGCCACATAAGGATTTCTCACAACAGGGAATAAGTGACATGAAAGCAGTCGGCAAGGCAATCTCATGTACTGTCGAGCGTGAACTCTGGTAGAGGATGGTCTCAGTTCGCATCCCAGCTCTGCCATTAGCAGCTGTGTGTGTGTGATTTAGCACCAGCTACACCAGCTCTCTGTGCCGTAGCCTTCTCACCTGTACAATGGGGTCATAACACCAACCTGGTAGATTTGTTGTATGGATTAAATGTTTTAATGCATGTACTCAATTAAGGTTAGCAATTGTCATGATGTAGGTATTAAAGGAGCACAGAAGAAGAGCATTAACTCATCATAGGAATAGGTGATGACCTACATTTATTAATAAAATCAGGACGTGTAGTAATAGTATCTCTCGAGGGGGACATCTTTTTTTGCAGAGGTGCTAAAGCTCTTCACCAGACCATGGTATATTCTCCATGCAGATGGTGAGAAGCAGCCCTCAGAGAGCAGGAAGGCTCTCTGACTCATGTTCCCTGTCTTCAGTTCTCTGCTGAGCTCAAAAGTTACTGGGCAAGATGAGGAAGAAACAGTTCCCGTCATTTCCCCACCAAACCAAAGGGAAGTGAGTGACTCAGCCCAGACTCATGGAATATCTGAAAGGGGATTTCTCTTTTTATCCAAAGGAAATTTGGGCAGCAAAATTAGGCTACTATTGTTCCCCCAATCTAGGCAGCTCTTATAAACTAATTTATTTATCTAATATTTCTATGAACTTTATTAAATACTTACTGCAGGCTAAGAAATGTGAACTATAGGATAAGAGCCTGTGTTTATGATCATCTCCTATACACCAAACACTGAAGAAAGTTTCCCCTAAATGTAGTCTAATGTTCACTACACATCCTTATGAGGAAGGTTCATTATTACCAACAGGAGCAAACTGAAATACAGAGGTCAACAAATAATTTGTGCAAGGTTATACAGCAAGATAGGGAATGATAGAGCAGGGATTTAAATTTGTGAAGAATGAGCTGAGAGCCTAAATGCCTAACAGCTATGTTTCCCTTTCTCACAAGATAGAATCATATTCTCTGAGGAGCTCCCACTCTAGTGCAGGAGCCAGAAAAGCGAACAGATATTAATACACAGTGTAATCTGTGCTCCATAAAGGTGTGAACAGAGCACTATGAGAACACAGAGGAGGGAGTGAATTATTCTGCTGGGGAGAATCCATTTTAGCTGTAATAAGCAAAGTACTTAAGATTGCAGAAAATTTCTGAAATATGCACAAACCTGGGATGATGAAATCTGTTGCAGTGAATGAAAACTTCAAACCCTAAGATGAATAAAGACTATAAACAGACTAGGCAATCAGCCCCTAAATGAGCAAGAGTCAAACTTAAAATTTTAAGTTTATTATGCCAGGTATCATACGCGGACTGCTGCTGCAGCGTGGCAGAACCACACTCCCCAATGCTGACTGTCAAAGTCACGTACAGCAGTGTCAAGTCCCAGCTCAAATTCCATCTCTTGGAGGGTGGCAGCCACGATTTGTTTATCATTTTCACTTTATCTTCCCCTGTCCCACCACTTCACGTGTCCAGATCACTGCCTGGCTGAAGATAGGGGCTCAAAAATATTCATTGAGTCTTTTAGAGGCTGATTATCCTGTCAGAGGTTTGTCCAAGACCCTATTTTCTTTCTGGCACCTTTCTTTGTTTCCATTTCACACCTCATTTGTCTTTCTCACAGATGTTGCAAGAAGGCAAATTCTCACATTCATCCTTTTGACCTTTCCTAGAGGGTACATCAAAGTGAGAGCCTAAGATACATTCTAATGGTAACTTTTGGATTTTCTTTATTATTTATCATATATCATTTTAATCAGTTATCATAGATAGCCAAAAGTTAGCTTAAACATAGTGGAAAAAACTGATTCTTTAGGTTTAAGGTCTGTCTTGACTCTCTACTCAGGTCTGCTTTTGTGAACAGCGGGTACCAACTAGTACACATTCTCTTCCAACCTCTAGCATCAAAACTCCCTGTTGAAGAAGAGAGAGAAGGAGACAGGGGAGAAACAAAGGAGAAAAGGATGAAGGTAGTGAAAAAGATTCTGTTGGTATAAGCTCAAAAATAAGTGGAGGAGGCAAGAACGTCCTGCGAAATGCTGCTGATAAAATCACACCACCGCTCCTTATGGAGCCAACCCACTGTATTCTGCACAGGAGTCAGTAAGGATTTGAGGGGAAATACCAATCTTCAGTAAACTTCACCCTTCCGAGTGCAAATCAGTGCAAACCATTCCGTCTGGTCGATCACCAGTCCAGGTGGAGCTGAGACCAGCTGGTACCTCTAACGCTGTAGACTTCGGTTTGGTCAGTTAGGCTGCTCGGCTTGCCAGTCGTTGCAGAGCTGCCCCCGGTGGCAAAGATTCTGACTCTGATATCCTTCAGACACACTCTTCCAGGACATTCAAGATGCTTCCACTAATTCAGATCTCTTGTTGTGCTTATAATAGACCTCTGCTACCAAAAAGGGCCCTGCACCATCTGTTGTCATGGATTTTTCTCAGTTATTCATAGTGTCTTAGTGATTTACCGTATATCAAAATAATAGCACAGGGTCTCAGCATATCTCAGTACCTTAGAATAAGTTGCAAGTTTATTTTTGAACAGTTTTACAGTGTTCACTGAAAAGAAAGGAATGTTTAAAAATCTGTGATTTTTTAAATCCAAGTTTATTAATGCACTTCTATTTATTTTTGTTTGGAAATATTTCTTACACCTTTTTGAGTGCCAGAATCTGTATTTACAATGGCGGAGATCAGAGCATCAGCTAACAAGCAATGTTGTGTAAAAACGTCTTCCTTTGTTTTGCTCTGAATTGTAATCTTTTAAAAATTCAGAGAGTTCAAAAATGTAGCTGTGATTTTAGAATAAGGACATCAGGTTTTTCTAACTAGGAAGAGAGTCGTATAATATAAAATTAACCCTTTAAAAGGGGTCATTGGAATCCAGTGCATTCACATTGTTGTGTGACCACCACCTCTATCTAGCTCCAAAAACATTCTCATCACCCCAAAAGGAGACTCCACATACATTAAGCACTTACTCCTCATTCCTCCCTCCCTTCGGCTCCCCAATTTACTTCCTACTCTGGATATTTCATGTGAATAGAATCACACAAAATGTAACCTTTTGTGTCTTGCTTTCACTTGGCATAATGTTTTTTAGGTTCACTTTTAAGCATGAATTCCGTTTGGCTGAATAACTCTATTGTATGTGTATACCACAGTTTGTTTGCGCACTATCTTCCTCCATCAGGGACCAGGAGACCCAGGGAAGCCTGGAGGAGCCCACCCATCACGCCAAGATGGTGGCTGTGATAACGCAGTGGGGGAGTGGCTGTGGCAAGTCAAAGTTGCCTGATGACAAGAAGGACATCAGGAACTGAAGCCGTAGCCAGCACAGAGTGGGAGGTGGAGCAAATCCCACCAAATGGCTGAAATAACTAGCATGGCTCTATCTAGCATGGCTCTAGCGCATGTGAATTACACCATGGGAACCAGAGTGAGGGACTTTGAGCCTGCTACCTAGACATTTTGCCGAGGCAGGGAGTTACCAAAAAGTAAGTTTTCAGAAGTGACATTTTCATGCTATAACTGTGGCATAGATGGATAATATCCATCAAAAACCTGTCTCCTCCTCCATGGTACAAAGTTGTCACTGAGAAGCAGTTGTGCAGTAGGATACTGACTACATTCCCCAGAGTCCTTACATCTAAGTGGGGCCACACGATAGGTGTGGCCAGTGGAATGTGAGCGGAAGTGTTACACGTCACCACCAGGTCATGGCGATGAAGAAGCTGGAGCCCCATCAGCACGCTCTCTCATTCCAGCTTCTGCGCAATATACAGTCCAGGTCAGCCCTGGAAGCCACCTGTTAAAGCTGCGGAGCCTGTCAGCCCCAGGTCCCTGCATGACTTTGTGGAGCACCCATGTTGGACTGCAGCATGAGTGAGACAGAAACTTTTAGAGAA
Organism: Carollia perspicillata; assembly: GCA_004027735.1. Lineage (NCBI taxonomy): Eukaryota > Metazoa > Chordata > Mammalia > Chiroptera > Phyllostomidae > Carollia > Carollia perspicillata. The sequence continues at coordinate 12,848 of PVKM010017636.1, forward strand.
ATTAAGCTATTTGATAATTGAGTTTCTTATTTACTGAAACTAATGATATCCTAGAGCTGTGGTTCTCAGACTCTGTTGCCCAATGCAAACACCCAAGGGCTTGTCAAAACACTTCACTGGGCCTCATCTCTGAGTTTCTGATGCAGTCGGCCTGGGTCAGAGCCCAAGAACACGCATTTTTAACAAATAACCAAGTGATGTTGATGCTGCTGATCCAGGGACCCTACTTTGACATTCATTGTCTATGGTAATGCAATAATGGATGAAGGAGTCAAGTGAGGAATGTTTACCAATCTGATCAGAAGATTAAGAAAATTGACATTAATTTAACAAGTATTTATTCAACTGTCTTTTGTGCCAGGCAATAGGCTAAGTCCTGGAGATAGAGTGATTGGATCCTTGGGCAGCTTACCATTTAGTGGGGGAGAGATACCTTGACCGGCACAGACATGTAACACTGGACTATCAAGTACTATTAAGGGAAAGAGCAGGGAAATGTGAGACCAAATATTAAATAACTTCCTTCAGTTTGGGGTAGAGGGTTCCAACACTCAGAAAAGGCTTCTCTCAGGACAGGAAGCCTTTGAAGGTAAGCCATTTGAGGTAAGATTTGAATGACTGTAAAAGATAAGAATTTTATTTTATTTTTACTTTTTAAGGAGGAGGGTATATTCTATGGGAGAGAGAATGCATGAAGAAATCAAGAAACTGGAAGAAGGCCAGTATATCTGGAACAGGGAAGCGAGGGGAAGAAAGGCAAGGGATAAAATAGAGAGGTGGAGGGGAGCCAGATCATGCATAGACTGGTGAACCACAGAAGGGTTCTGGGTTTTATTCCAAGAATGGTGTGAAATTATTTGAGTGTTAAAGGAGAGAAACAGAGTTTGCACTTAGAAATATTTTTGTTCCCCACCCCCCATTTTTCTATTTAGCCTTTCTTAGAATTGAAGGAAGATTTGATAACAACGAGTTCTTGGAAATACAGGAATAGAAAGGCAACTCTTGTGAGCTTTGTGGTCTGAGGTCATGAAGATTGTCTTTGGGATCCTGCTACTGAGAAAACTCCAGACTTAAGAGCTTACAACAAAATGGCCCTCCACCCGATGACCCCACTCTACATTCTCAGTGGAGACCCTTTTGCCTGGCTTGGATTATATGTCCAACCTTGGTATTTATGTGTGGTGGTGGTGGTGTAGAGGTTGGAAAAGGAGAAAGCTGGGCACTGCATTTGATAGTTCTACTAGGACCACTTGGAAAAGAAGCTTTATTGATACCACAAGAAGAAAGGATACTAGACAGACAAAACAACAGATGTCCTCTATAGACATCTGCTAAAGGGAACTGGAGAGGATTTTGGAAGGGAAAGGACTCAAGTTAGGCCATAATAAATGGATAGGAATTGAAAAGGTAGATTTGGGGGACTAGAAGAAAGAGGCCATTCCGATCAGAAGGAACAAAGGTGTGGAGAAAGGATGAGTACAAGTACAAATCATGATCTGGGAGTGGAGAAAAGGCTGTCTGGAATGCAAGGACATAAATGGAGAACAACAAAAAGGATGACTGACAGGTTATAGAACAGAGTGCTAACCCACTGTTTAGGGATACGGGATTATGGGATGAGATAATGGGTATGAAAGTGCTTTGTAAACTATAAAGTTTTTTGAAAACTATAAGGATTTTTACATCTATGAATTGCTTTAATTAAAAAATACTCCTTAATAGACTGAGTTTTTGTACTAGCATTCTCTGCAATGAGCCTTTATTTGCAAAATGAGAAATGTAAGTAGAAAGTCTGGTTGTAAAATTCTGTAATTACTAAATATACCAGTCTTAATGTGATATATGTCAGTACCCAAGCATGGAGGGTTTCAGATATGCTAATTTTGAGCTCATCTTTCTGAAAGACAACTTTTCAACAAACCTATTTTCTGGGAATAATAGGTGCCTTTATTATTTTTCTGAGCATTTATGATTATAGAAGTAACTTACACAATTATGTCCTTAGCAGCTGTCACTGAATCTGGAAAGTAGGCATTGTTATCTTCATTCTTCAGAGTATAAAACTAGGGTTCAGAAAAATAAGATCAGTTTCCAAGGTCACATAGCTGATGAGTGGCAGAGCCAAGATTCAATGTTGGGTCTGTCTGCTTGTAAAGCCAGTGCTCCTCCCTGGTCCCATAACTTCATTATCACTTCTACTCAATATGCCCCCAACTCCCATCACTACAATCTAAAGCCACAGGAAGGAGGCAAAGGCACCTGGCAGGAAGATGTGAAGTCCTTGGCGTGGATTGAGTCAATGAAGGAGTGTGATAACTGAGAGGTGAGTGTTCATGATTTTAAACATGTAGAGGAAGAGAGCCAGTGGTTAACGAGTGCTACGTCGGGATCCAGTATTGTGCCAGATACTCTCTCATACTACTTCATTTGATCCTCTTACCATCCCTGTTACATGCAATTATTATTCTGCCCATTTTTGCAGATAGAAACCATGGCTTAAAAATATGTCCATTGTACCTTGGCCAGTGTGCTTAGTTGGTTGGAGCATTGTCCTGTAAACTGAAAGGTCACAGGTTTGATTCCTGGTCAGAGCACACACCTAGGTTTTAGGTTTGGTCCCCAATCGGGGTGTGAACTCTCACATCGCTGTTTGTCTCCCATTCTCTTTCCTTCATTTCCCCTCTCTCTAAAATCAATAAGCATGTCTTTGGGTGAGGAATGAATGGATGAATGAATGAATGAATGAATGAATGAATGAATGAATTTAAAGTATGCCTATTGCTCAAAGTAAATAACATATCCATTTATTATCTAGTCATTCATTCAAATTATATTTTGAGCTCTCCAGGCCCTTAATACAAATGTGAACTAAGCAGACAAAGATCTTCAGTGGAGTTTACAATCTAGTGCATAATATGCAAAAAGCTTAATTAAAAAACTCACGTAGTATTTTAAAAAGTCATAAGTACTATAGGTGAAAAAAGTAGAGAAGGGCAAAAAGAGGATAGAGAACAAGAAGGAATAGCTTGAAAAGTGGATTTTACACAGGATAGTTTTGTCACACTGTTCCGAATTCTGGAAGTTGTTTTCTCAAGGAATAATCTGTCTTGCTCACAGGATCACCAACCTTAAGGTCTCCTTCACTATGTAGTTACAGCTAGTAGACTGGCAGAACTGGAGAATCTTTTTCACAAACAATACTCTACATGCATGGGAATTTCAGGGAACTAGAGATGCCGCCTGACCCCCATTCCTACCTTCATCATTGCGAACTACCACACTCATCCTGAGTAGAGCCCGGAATTCCTCCTTTAACTCACAAGCAATTAATGTGAGAGGCCACTTGATGAACTGCAAAATACCATTGCCTGAGAGCTTGCAAAACCTGGGATCTAATTTCAGGTCTGCTGTTAATTAAAATTTGACCTTGTAAAGTTTCCTTCTCCACTCTGGGCTGATTTCCTCAATGTGCTGGCATCTCAGGACAATTCCAGCTTTAACACAATGTGGCTACAAAATGTTGCTGAAAAATTTCTACGATGTCCTGTTAAAATAGTTTTAGCAGAGAGATTGGGCTTCATGAGAGACATTTACATTTTCACATATCCTAATGAGATTTCAGAATCAAACTTTTCTTTTAAAATCAACCCAAAACATCACCTGGCCCAGATCACGGCCCTGCCTTCGTCTAAGTGATTATTAGGAGCAGGTGCTCTGCCATGGATTGAGCTGCCTACAGGACTGCCTGTTCATTTCCAAGGGTAGCTCAAGGTGTTGGAATGACTCTGCAAAGCCCCATATGGCTTGGGACCTGGTTACCTTAGCAATTGCTTCTCTCCCCACGCAGTGTCAATTAACAGGCAATTAAAACTCTCAACTGCTCAGCTAATGGTCCTCAGATCGAAGTACCAGAAAATGAGAGGCAAGGGGTTTTCATCCTTTAAAAAAAATTTTAATTGTATTTTTAAACTTCTAATTACCCTTGGCTCTGGGACTTACTACATTTAAGAATTCCAGAACTGATATATAGTTTCTCATTTTTAGTTTGTTATTTAGTTTATACTTCTATTATATTACTTCCCTGCTTAAAAAATCTTTAATGGCTTCCAGTAATTCCTGGAAATAAATCTGAAATTTGCTGCTTAACGTTCTCTAAACTCTCCTTAATACAGTCCCACTCTCACTGTCCAATCACATTCTCCACACAGCCTTTCAAATACTCATTATTTATGTTCCTTCTACTGAAAGTCTTCATTTCTGCCCGCCAATCAAAATCTGCCCATTTCGTAAAGCCCAGCTTTGAGCTAATATCGTGATCACTCCAATTCTTAATTATGATTCTGATATCAGGTGTATTTAGAGTTAGAATAATTTAATTTCACTTATTCATAATAATTATCCTTACCAATTGTTTTCTCCACAAATAGAGTAAGACTCCTGGAGGGCATGTAACATGTTTTACATTTTTATGCCCTCTGACCCTAACTAGCACAGTGGCACTCACCACTTTATAGGGAGTTTAGAAATTGTTGCATTACATGCAATTTGATAGACTTGGACATTTGGATATTTAGGGCAATAAGCAATAAGCATAGAATCATGCACTCTTAAAGCTTGAAAGTATTAGGGACCTTAGGGATTAATATACCAAAGTTGTCATTTTACAGACTAAAAAAAACTCCAAGATTTAAATAGAGGTGGTGACTTTCCTAAAGTGAAACTACAAGTAAATTGAAAGCTTGGATATAATCCCAAGTCTTCTGACTTAAATTCATGCTCTTTTCCCTTCCCCAGGATTTTGACACCTCTCCCCCAGGACATGTTAGGTAGGAAATGCTCACCTGACCGAGGCTCTCCCTTGGGCAGGGCCAGAGTGAGCGTAATATCTGGACAGCCAGCGCAGCAGTATCTTTCTTTATCTCTGCTTCTCAAGAACGAGGTCATGATGCAAATGACTTACGCAAATATAGGTATCACCTTGCCTCTTCCCTGATTTTTGAAAAGTTGCAAATGTCAGGACTTTCAATATTAGAATCAAGTGACTTGTAAAAAGCTGTTGCTCTGCACATGCTGCTATGTCTCAAACTGGTGTTTTTCGGGCACCATGCAATAATCTATTATGAAGTTACATTGTTAAAACTTCACTTCGTGTTGTCACATAGGTAGGGTGTTGAGAAGGCATAGATCAAGTCAAGCCTGATTCTTACAGAGCCTTTTGATGCTGAGATTTCAAAGCAGAGGGACGACACAGAAAAATGGAATTGTAGGGGCATGGATGCTGTGGAGAGGGAGCTGGTGGAGCAAGGAAAGGGGGCCTTGAGGTCAGATTGCAGGGCTGTGGCGGGGGTCCAGTTGCAGGGTGATCACAACAGCAGTGGACAGATACATGGACTCTGGAAGAGATGGAGGGGAATTCCAGAGGAGTTTAGAATCATAAGCTAGAGATACATTGACAATTTGTTGATGGAACTTAGCAATTGCTCTTAGGTAGAAATGGTTAGAAAGGCACAAAAGAACATCGCTATGAAGGTGGTGGGATTGAAAGGCTGAGTTAGAGAGAGAGGAAACAAAGTTGGAGGGAGGGAAGGAAAAAGGGAAGGGGATTTTTTTTTTAAGTGTGCAGCGAGCCAGTTTCTGCATTGGGCACTTTTGCATACTTTTCTTCACTGAATGGAGGAACAGGGATAATGTAGAGGGTGGGGACAGAAAGGACAGATGCAAATGAGTGCCCCACTGACTGCTTGTGTGTGCATTTGTGAGTGTGGCACAGAATCCTCATTGCACCACAGTCTTTGGTGAATGACTGCCCTGGTTCTACCCAAGTAGGACACAGATTCCACAGCACCAGCAACATAACTATACCGGTAATGAAATATCAAAGGCAGCAAAACAAAAGTAAACAATTTATAGGTGTCTCAAAAGTAAAATGTATCTAGAGTATTTCAAGTGACTCTGTGCCTCAATTTCATCATCTGTAAGAAGGGTTAATAATAGCAGTTTTGTTATCATATTTTATTACTATATTTAGTATATAGTTTTCTTAGAGATAGTTATAGTGCCTACATAATAAGATCCTTATACTAATAAGGGGGTTGATATTTGTAAAGTGCCCAGCACTTTGTGCTTATACATGTTTGCTGACTGAATAAAAACAAAATAGTGGAGACTCATAGGTCAGTGTTGGAAGAGGATGGAGGGACTGTGAACCAAACCGTTTCTTTCAAGAGATGCAGTTGGGTTCCAAAGGAGGGAAATGATCCACCTACAGCCTTCACAGTTAAGTGGGTGGCGGGGTGGTGGTGGTAATAATAGTCTCCTGGTTTCTAATCAAGTATTCTTTTGACTAAGCTACACATAGTAGGCAGCAATATAGTACAGATTTGACAAATACAAAATTCAATATTTAACCAGAATATTGGCTTTTGAAGGACAGTGTCTTGTCTATCTCTTCGTCCACAGTGATAAGCTAAACTCTGGGTAATCTGATGAATTAATCAATTAATTCACATCTGAGGCAGTGAAAGCTCATCGCAGCTCAGAAATGATAAAGTAGGAATGTTTTGAAAGAGCCACTCTTTAGGTATGACAATTTTTCTTGCCCCTTTCAAATCTTGCATGTAAAATTCACAGCCCAAGGTCTAATACAGAGTAACTCTCAATACATACTAGCTATTATTTTTACGTACTTGCCTACAAGGCCAAGATATGATGGCATAACTTGGCCACTAATCCAGAGACACTGCCAAGTCTGATACTCTTTCCTTTATAGGTGCTGGCTGATAGTTGTTAGGGAAAAATGTCTAACACGGCAGAAAGGGACTGGAAGGAGGTAATAAGCCGCTGCCCAAATGTTGGTCACTGTTCCATTTAAGTAACTGATTTTTTCCATATCAATTAAAAGCAATCAGTCTGGCAGAATTTCTCAATCTATATTTTCCCCTGCCCCACCCGCTCTTTAGAGTTTTAAGATGTTTGTTTCCTGTTAGCACTATTTTTATTCAATTGTGTCCCTTTGGGAGTTTTCATGAGTTTTCCTGTTTATTTTTCTTCCTGTTTCTCACAACAGAACTTAAGACATGAAGATGAACAATCATAAAGCACTTTGTAATGACCTTTAAAAATTATTGTTAAATATTTCAAGGTTTCCACCCTGGCCGACCGCTCACCACCCAACATTTAGGGGGCAAGTGAGAGGAAACTAAAAGGGCTTCTGAGACTTCGGGGCTACCACAAAAGCTTGCTCATGCCTCATCTGAATTCTTCATCACTGTGATTTCTTCCACTGGAAGCTTGCAGCTCTTTGGTGTGTTTCTCATTCAGCCTCTTGAGTAGAAAATGACTCTACTTTCTGGCTGCGTGCTCTTAGGCAATGTTCTTATCCTCTCTAAACCTCAGCTTCCTGTTGTGCATATAGGAAGTAATCTATAGTGAGAAAATTAGAAAAGAGGGCGTGGAGGATATAGGGAAGGACAGAAGGCAGGAAAACATCAGCACTGGCGGTTACACCAGGAGAATACTGATGATGGCAGTCAGTTTGGTCCAATAGACTAGACTGGAAACTAACTCCCCCACTCACCAGCTTTCAGGTAAATTACCAATTATGGCTTTTTCTAATCATAACTCCTGATTTCAGTATCTCACATGCATTTCACTTTCTGATCCAACATGTAGATTTGCAGCTCACTTGTTCTTTTACTTAAAAAAATTTTTAACCCCAGAGATCTACAGTCATTGATTGTTATACAATTTTGCTCCTTTTGTGCCTCTTCAAGTCCTCCTTTCCCACCTCACTCAGCTTAGTTTTTATAATCTATAATTATAATCACCCCCTTACCAACATTTTCAATTTTCTTTCCCTATCTTCCTTTATCAAATTTGCTTAACAAGACCTCAAAGCTGGCTAAATCCAACACTCATCCACACTGTGACTATATACATGAAGCTAAATGTAGCTGGAAAATAGCAATTAACTGTGTTGTCTGGTAAATTTGTGATCACACATTTCAAAAGGGCCTCTAGTGAAGCCTGGTAATGTTATTCAACTTCCCTAGCCCAGCTAATCTCTTATCTGCTTCCGTTCCATACTCTCTCCTATCTCTTCAGACTTCCAAGATCTCTTTCTCCATCCTCACTCTCAGCTGATGACCTTACTTCTTATATCACTTGCAAAAGAGACATTGGAAAAGGAAAGGGATTTCAATATGTTTCTACCACCACATCTATCACTTCAATGGCATCTGTACACATAGGGTTTACTTCCCTCCAGTTACTATGGCTGAATCTTCTCTCATATCTAAGGTCAACTTTCAGACTCCTGCCCTAGATCCCATCCTTTCTTACCTACCTATGGACATCCCTCCAGTATGCCTCCCTTCTCTTGCCCATATGATCAGTTCTTTCCCTCTCTCTACGGGATCATTCACATAAGCAGACAACAGTACTTCAATACTCTCATCTCAACAACAAACAAAACAAACTCTTCCTGACTTCCACCTACCACCCCACTTCTCCGTTCACTTTTACAGCAGAATTTTCCAGAGTTTTCCATAGTAGATGTCATTGGTTTCTCTCCTCTGCCCTTCATGTTCTCTTTGCACTCACTGTGCTTGGATTTTGTCCCCACAAAGTCATTGGAAAAAAAAAAGAAATTAGAAAGTTATTCATGAGCTCCATGTTGTTAAATTTAGTGGTCTTGTCTGGATAGGAGTATTCGGAACTATTGACCGACTTAATTTTTCCCTCCTTCAAACAATTCTTTGACCTGGCTTCTGGAATACCATTCTCTCTTGGTTCTCTTTGACCTCCCTGTATTCTCCTGTTTAGTATACTTTGCAGTCCCTCCTCATCTCCTCAACCTCTCTATATTGGACTGCTCTGGGTATCACTCTGCTATCCTCATCTCTGCTTTATAGATATTTATTTCCAAGAGGATACAATTTAGTTTCAAGGCTTTAAATGTTATCTATGTACTAACAATTTCAAAATATTTATCTCCAGCACAGTCTCCCAACTGAACTCAATATTCATGTGGCCAGCTGTCCACTCAGTATCCACTTGGATGTCTAAAAAGCATTTCAGGCTTACCATGTCTTAAATCAAACTCCCAGTTCTCTTTACCCCACTGATCTACTTCTCCTCTATTCTTTCTCATCATAGAACATGATGACTCTATCTTTCTAGTTGCTCAGGCCAAAACTCATCATAAAATGTCTTCTTTCTCATTTCTTATATCCAATCAATTAGCATATCTCATTAGTTCCACCTTCAAAATAAATCCAATATTTGACCACCTTCTCAACTACCATCCTCTTTTCTTACCACATTCTCAATACAGTACACATGTGTGACTTATGTTACTTTTAGCCTTAAAACCTTTGAATAACTTTTCATTTTACTTGGGGCAAAAGCATTACAGTGACTGACAAAGCCCGAGGGCCTGCATGATCTGGCTTCTCTCACCTCCCAGACATCAGCTCCTGGTACTCCCTCTCTCTCTGGTAGAGCCCTTTCAACTTTGCTATTTCTTGAATACACAAGGGGTATTTCAGTTTCAGGATCTTTTCACTTGTTTTTCTGCCAGGCATCTATTTATCTCTTAGCCTCCGTGTTGCTCCCTCACTTCTTTCAGATTTCAACTGAAATTGTCTTCTTCTAAGTGAGGCCTTCTCTGTCCACACTTTATAAAATAGTGCATGCATGCACATTCATCCCCCTTCCCTCCCACCCTTACTCTTCATTGTGCTTTATTTTTTCCATGGCACTTACTACTAGCTGGTGCGCAATATAGTTCCTTGTTTATTCATCTTGCTTTTCCATTTTTTGTTTATTTTTCTCACTGCTATATCCCTATTATCTAAAAGCAACAGCACCCAATAAATATTTAGTGAATGGGACTAGTGTGTTAAATTGATTCATATATGTATACTGTAATCAGTGTTTTGTCTGAGCCTTTTCCCAGAACTGCCCTCCCCATCCCTGTAGTTACTCAGGGAGCAGCCATGTTGTACAATGTGATTCTGAGCCCCTGGTTACAACTGATGGGCCAGGGATGGGCACCCCAGGCCTATTGTTTCTTCATTGGGAATTTGGTACTGGGACTAAGGGAGCTGTGCCATTTACTGACAGTATAACATCTTTCCACAGCTGTTGCAGATCTGGTTTGCAGCCAAGAGAACCAGATACAGAGGTATCTATCAAAATGGGAAAATATAATGATGATCAGAGGGAAGCAAAAGTGACAGATGGCGACAGAAGCTCTGCAGTGCTCTAGTCCCCGTTACCAGTTGTTTCAGGTCCAAACAGATCCCTGCCCTTCCTGCTACATTAAGGAAAGCACTAGCTCAACGTCTGCCATTCTGATATGTGGTTAATGAACATAATTTTATCTGAACCCTGAGGGGGACAGAATCATACCTATACCTATTTAATTTCAAGATCTTCAAAATAAGTCAAACCAACCTAAGTTGCAGAAATAGATGTTTTATAAACATTGGCATCTCACCTAATTTGACAAAGAAATGGTTCTGTTCTTTGTCTTGGAATGCAGCATGATGTAAAGGGAGGATTGCCCCCCAAACAGAAAACCTGAGTTCTGGTCCAGCTACAAATCTGGTTAGTTATCATTCCTCTCCAAATCTCTGATTTTTTCACCTGTGAAACAAAGGGGATGGATTAGGTGGTCTGTAGTTAAATATTTTTCTCTTCATTTTCTTTTCTAAAATTTGGTGACCTTTTAGAAAAGAAAGAAAATCAAGGTATATGATAATCAGTGACTGGGAGTTAAGTGGAATGAAGTGGGGAGTGACTTTGCCTACCAAGGTCCAGGAAGACTCCCCTGAGGATATGACTTGTAAAAGAAGAAGTCGGTTATATGAAAGGTAAGTTTTTCCAGACAGAGAAAATTGCCTGTTCAAGGGCATGGAGGCAAAAAAGAGCTTGGTGCATTGGAAGAGCAAAGGGCCAGTGTGCCTGGAGCTTAGTGACGAAGCTCTGAAGAAACTAAGGCACAAAGAGGCCAGAGGACTTGCCCAGGGCATGGTCTCTCTATTATGTCTATGGTTTGCAGGATAATATTGGCATGATCACCAAGCTGGATTGGAAATCCTTGAAGTAGGCGCCATGACTTACTTTTCCTTTCTTTCTCTATAGTCACGACCAGTGCAGTCTCTCACAGAGCCTGGTGATTTGGCTGATTAATTGGGGATATGAATTCAAAACTGATTGAACTCAAGGTGACTTCATGGAAATTAAATGACTTCTATAAATTCCTTTATTCCAAGTATTCAAAACCAACTAATAAATTCACCATCCATCTCCTTGCCAGGACCACAGTTTACCCAGGGTACTTAATCTTGTGCAGCCGTTTTAGCCGGATGGCGCTGGCGCAGCAGCTTCAGATCTACTTCTCAGGTGAGTGACGCCAATGCACGTATACAGGCAACTAGAAAACAACATTAGAATTTATTTCAGCCCTGTTGAGAGAATTTCTGAGAAGCTTCCTCCTATTATTACAGTCTATCACTACTGTAACAAAAATGGGAGAACCACTTAGGAATTACATTTGTTGGTAATGAGTAACATGGACTTAAACATCCCAGATCCAAAGGTCATCTGAGGAAAACAGAAATAAGTTCTTGAGCTGGGAAAGCAAAATAAAACTCTAGTTCTATTCCATGCTGGCACTTACTTATGACATCTCTGATGTTTGGGTAATATATTCCATAAATTTTCAACTTTCTCCAGTGTTTATGTATTTATGTGTATATGTATGCATACATATGTGTTCATAACAGCTTTGCAGTCATTCACCGCAGATGATGTGTTGGCCAACAGCAGATCACGTATGCTATGGTGGTCCCATAAGATTACAATGGAGCTGAAACATTCCCATCGCCTAGTGATACTGTAGCCATTGGAATGGTGTAGTGCAACACGTTCTCGTGTTTGTGATGATGCTCGTGGAAACAAACCTACTGTACCGCTTGTCATGTGAAAGTATAGCACATGCAATTCACTGAAGTGAGTTAGTAAAATTTTTAATGGATCCTTCACAAGGTGTCATATCTAACAAGTCTTTGCCTAATTCAAGGCAATGAAAATTTTATCCTATGATATTTTTCTAGGAGATTTATAGTTTTAGGTTTCCCATTTAGGTCTATGATCCATTTTGAAATGCCTTTTATATATATGGAAAGGTATGGATCAAAACTCACTTTTTTTTTGCCTATGAATATTCAATTTTTCCATACCATTTGCTGAAGAGACAATTCTTTTATTTCTGAAGTACCTTTTCTCCTACGTCAAAAATCAATGACCTTATGTGTGTGGGTCTCTATGCAGACTTTCTAATCTGCTATGTTCTCTTTACCTATCTTAATTACTGTAACTCCGTGCTGAACGCTGGAGTCAGGTAGTGTGATTCCCCCAAATTTGGTCTTCTCCTAAGTTGCTTTGCATTTCCAGATGAATCAGTTTGTCAGTCTCTTTTAAAAGGTCCTGCTGGGATATTAATTGAAATTGCTTATAATTCACAGATCAACTTGGGGAAAATTAACATCTTAATATTGAGACTTCCAATCCATGAAGATATAATCATCTCAATATATACTTTAAAACATATTTGATACCAGTTTTCAGCTCCGCTATAGGTTCATCCATTTATCACTGTGAAATGATCCTCTTTATGTTTGTTAATACTCTTCACTTTGAAATCTTCCTGGCCTGCTATTAATCGAGCCAATCCATATTTTATTTTTTTCATTTAATGCTAACATGGTTGGAATTTTACCACTCTTCTACTCTTCTACTTTTAACCTATTTCTATTTTTATATTTAAAATTTTTTTTTGTGGCACATTTTTTTTTTGTGGCAGTATATGGCTGTA
>PVKM010017637.1:0-25732 GCA_004027735.1 Carollia perspicillata
ACTAAACTGTACACCTGAAAGCAATGCAAATTAAATTGAGAGAAACTGTAATTGAAAAAAAGCTGTATTGTTAAAAACAAAGGTAAAGTATCTACAGTATGCCACCATTTGCGTGAAAACCAAAACAGATGTACAAGTGCACACGTGCAGACATATATTAATATGCATCCAACTAATTTAGAAGACATGTCATTTTTACTGTATTTCAAGGCATGTGAGGCCATGGTAGAAACACAATAAATTTTCTTGAATGAATAAATTCCCCTTGAGCTTTTACAAATCAATTTCCAACTGTATTCCTCTTGCTTTTAAAACTTAACCCTAAAATGTCACCCAATTTTTTCTCAGACATTTATTATTATCAATTTAACATTTTTCTCAGCTAATTTAAGAAAGGTGGTTATTCAGGAACAACCATCAGAAAGGTAATTCCAGCTTAAAGACTTTAACACAAAACTATCCTGGAGTATAACCAACAAGGCAGACATTCCAGCAAGCAAAAGTTTGGACTGGTGGTTATTTAATGAAGAGGTTAAAAAGGCAGACGCCGTTTTCTCCTCACACACAGGCGAGATGGTTTCAGGCACGGCCCAGGCTCACACACAGTAGCGCTGTGGCACACTTCTCCACGTGTGTAATGTGAACCCCATCCCCTTGCTTGTCTGCCAGTAAATGATAGGGGCTATCAAAGGGATTAATCAGATCCCTTCATCCTATACCCTTTAATCCTAAAATAAGCAGTTCTAAATGCGTTCTGAAACAGCATATGCACTTTTGCAGAGAGTGAAATCAGTGTTACATGATGACCTTCCTGAAATGATGTGAGTTATCCCTCGATAGATAATGGCTAAAGAAGTTGGACAATAGGAAATTAATACCTATTATAACCACATGTAATTTAATTTACTCTAATAACTTCTGAAAAGTCGAGGTTTCCAATGAAGTCATCCCTGCCTCAGAACAGTATATTCTGCAATAGCACATTAGCCATTAGCAAGTACTCCTCAAAGTAAAAAAAAAAAGCAAAAACCCATTTTGGATTTTCAACCATTGAGAACACAGTGGGTATCCACTAGCTATGAATGGCAGTTCTAGTCAATCTGTTGAAATAGTTAAAATTAATTCCTGGCCCTTGGGCAGGAACCAGTATAATAGAGCCTCTCTTATTCAATATAATCAAGAAACTATAGACCATTTGGAATAGAATTTGGGTGTAGATGATGGAAAATCCAAAATAATATTGGTCCAAACAAGATAGAAATTAATTACTTTCTCATGTAAATACAGACTGGAGTTATACAGTCCAAGGCTACAGTGTCTTTACGGTCACCAGGGACCTGGGCACGGCCTGTCTTGTTCTGCTTTCTTCAACACAGGATCCAATTTAGCTGCTTGAGCTCCAGCTAGCACGTCCACATTCCACTGGGTGGGAAGCAACAAAACAAAAGTACATGCTTTCCTTTGAAAAGCACTTTCCACAAGATGTACTTACTATTTTTACTCATATGCCTTTGGCTAGAACTTAGTCACCCCTAGGAGCAAGGAGGGCTGAGAAACATTGTCTTAATTCTAAAGCTATGACCCAGACAACATTTTGAAAGTTATATTTCTAAGGAAAAAGTAGACAGTAAATGTGGGGACAACAAGCAGTGTCTATCACATTTAGGCATCATAAAATAATGATACAGACACATCTTAATTTTTTTCTGGAAATATGTAACCACACATCCATTTAGAGTAGGAGAGGGTATTTTGCATGTGGGTTTACAGATCAAAGTACTTTTTATTTCATGCATAAAACACACCTATAATGCATCTTCAATTTCCAGATTGTTTGTTTGTTTGTTTTAGGGTGGTGTCAGAACTTAAAGATACTATGAAAAAAATCTAGGTCCTTTTACAATTTCTGCCTCATTCCTCATCTTTTATAACTGTTTTTTTCCAGAACCTAATTCAATTGGTTTGCTCTTAGTATTCATTTTGGGGAATTTTCAAGCATTCAGCTTAGTTTTTCACAGAAATAACTCTTCATTATTTTTGCATTATATTTCATGGATTTATGAAGGTATTCATATAACTATAGTAACAAGTACAACTGCATAAACAGTCTTAGGAACAAACTCACTCTCAGTAAATACACAGCTCTACAGCAGAGCCAGAGGGGTAGGAAGAGGGAAAGAATCCTAAAGAGGCACCTACCAGCTGGATGCTTTACAGATGCAATGGAGCATTGGGATTTATCCAGCAAGGGGACTGAGCAAAGAACTTCTGTTCTTTCAAATTTCTTGCAAAAATCTTCTCAGTTGGCTAAAGCAGGAAAGCCCTAGTAATGCTGTCACAATGTGTTGATGATGATGGGCCCTTTCCTGATTCCATCATCTATCTCCCTCAATCTATAGAGGAGGGAAACTGAGGTCCAGAGAAGTATGTTTCCAAACATCAGAGGTGCACCATGCGCTTTCAAAGGCATTTGCTGCTTCCCAGACTTCCGCAACTTCTCACTGGGTGAGTCCTTGGCATCTGGGGCAGGACCACCATCATGGTGATGCTCTATCTCAGAGTCTGTGGAAGGTTTCACAGCCCTGTCCCTAGCCAACTAAATACCCATGGCAGCACTCCCAAGTCACTGTGACAAGAAAACAGAAATGCAGCCGTGAGTGGCCAAATGCCCATGTCCCTAGATACAGGAGTCATTTTTGACCTTACAGATGTAATAGATTTATAGTGGTTGTTTTTCTGTCATCTTTTAAATCACACAATCATTGCGATGGGTGTTGTTTATACCATGGACAACTCCAAATTCCAAGGAATCTTAAGAGGTCTTTTAATCTCTCCAACGTAGTGAACAAAGCTTAGTTCAAAACATGAGAATATGCATACTGTTTTTTTTTTTTAAGTCTTCGGTTGAGGACCTTGATGTGACAGAAGCAGAGACTGACTGCCTTTGTACACACCCAGACCAGGAATCTGCGCTGGACCAGGGTTCATAGGCATCCTGACTGGGGGTCACCCGCACCGGTGCCTGGACTGTGGATGAACCCACAACTTAGGTATGTGCCCTAACCAGGAATCAAATCCACAACCTTTCAGTTCCAGAAGATGCTCCAACCACTGAGCCACATCGGCCAGGGCAAGAGTACGCATACTATTTAAACAATTCCTAGGAAAAGAGATCCTATAGCGCACTGAACACAGGCTTCACCATTCCACACAAATGTATTTTCTAACAGCCATTTATATTCAACTCACAAATAAACAGAAACATTAGAAATGGTAATACTTCTAAAAAAAGAAATGACACCTTCTCATGCATCTGCCTGATGGGCTCCTTCACCCTATTTTCTTATGAGTTGTTTCATGTTTCTGTATTAGAGCTGTTTCATATTTTAAAAAATTAGACCTCTGTATATCATACATGTTCCAAATAATTTTCCCAATTTGTTATTGACAATTTTAATTAAGTTATTCATGTCAGAATAATCCATCTTCTTTTATGACTTCTTAGTTTCTTATCATCACTAATTTACTCATTCATTTAACAAATTCTGTCGAGATTTCGCTATGTACCAGGTATTTTTCTAGATGTCGGGGAACCAAACCAAAGAGACATAGGAAAGAAATATCCTCATAAAGTTCAAAGTCTTGTGTAGGCCACAGTAGTTAATTCTAGGGCAGAGTGAAAGCCAGATAATCCATTGCAAATATAATAATGTCAAGTAATGATGAGGGCTCTGAAGGACATGAGAGGCAGGGAAAGGGGCGTGACTGGGGTACTGTTTTCGGATGGTCCGTGAACATTGCTCTAAGGAAACGACAGTGGGGGAGAGGCCAGGAGAGAAGGGAGGCAGCAACAAACCTTGTGGGTAGGTGGGGGAGCCACTCCTGGGGCAGGTCCTAGCAAAGGCAAGTGCCATGAGGTAGGAATAATGCTTGTGAGTTTGGTGACCAGTAAGGTGGCCAGTGTGGCTAGAAAGTACACAGTGAGAGAGAGAGAAAGGGGAAATATCTGAATTTACTTATGTTTTTACTTTCCACATTTACACAAGCATTCATCCACAATAAAATTTAATTTTTTATTTAAAGGTTTTAGATTAATACCTTTTTAGTCCTGATGCAGAGCTGCTTGCCGTGGCACCCTTCCCTGACTCACCCCCACCCCGTTTTTACATGTCTCCTTCATCGCACACCACTGTGCCCCAAAGACTCGGACCTGGTTTCGCAGGTCCTGGTCTGTCACGGCGATCTGTTCCTGCTCCAGCACCACACTGTTTACATTTGGACAGCCTTACAATGTATTTTGCTATCTGGTGGGGCTAGAACCTTTAGTTATCTTCACAGATACCAGGCCTCAGCTGGTTCTAACTTCCAGTGGATGAAAGAACTTAAAAACCACTTTATTAAAGTCCATGTCTTCCAAGTGATAGAAAAAAAGGAGGCAACTAAGAATATACTAAAGCTTAAGTGGGAAGTCGGTGCAGGGTGGTGGTGGGGAGGCTCTCTTTCCAAACTAGACTCCTAATCCTCAACATCAATACTAATCCTCTAGCAGTTATCCGAACTACGTTGTGGGAAGAAAGCTTGTGAACTGCTAAGCTAGACAATCACTTAAATCATGATCATCTGATTTCCCTGATGTCACTATCAAGTCCTGGAGGGCTGGGGTATGGTACTGACCAGAGGTTCTCAATCTCTGTTCCCTGGACCAGCAGCAGTAGCACCTAATTCATGATACGTACATTCTCAGCACCAACTGAGATCTAATGAATGAGAAACCCTGAGGGGGAGGCAAACGGCCCTACAACTGTTTAGAGTCTATGTGATCTCTCCAGAACCAGGAATATAATATAGTGTTTAAGAGCCCAAACTATAGCTGGAGTCCAAGGATTTAACCTTGGTTTCAATACTCACTAGCTTTGTGACTTTGGGGAAGTAACTTTAACTTGCTGCGCCTCATTTCTTCATGAAACCAATGTCAATATCTCAAAATTGGTATCTATCTCAAAAAGGGATTCAACAGTTAAATATATACGTAGAGAATATACGAAATATGCTCTGAATCTAATAGCCCTGGCACAGTGTAGCTGTTCAATTAATGGTAGCTGCTAGTAGGATGTTTATGACAATGAAAAAATCATAATTATCTTTCATTTTATTTCAGATAATTTCTGAACAGCCCAGATGCATGCATGCTGGATTTAATAGAAATCAGGGAATGGCAAAGTACAATTAATGTTATACTTTTCTTCTGGTTGCATTTACAGAGAAGTGAGGGGCAGTGAGTGTGTTAGCTCGCACAATTTTGTGGAGATGAGATCTATCTCTGGTATCATGAAGAATCTCCTTCCCTAAAGAAGACCCTTTTTTTTTTTGCCTTTAAAGTGAATCAATTATATAACCTAGACATTAATTAAAAGGCTCCAAGGCCAAAAGCTTTTCCCTCAAATAACTGTCCACAGACTACCAATTCATTTTCTATACATCTCACTGGCAAGGCCCAACAAAAGCTAAAAGAAGATGGATGGACTTCTTAGGGTGACCTGGGGTCAACTGATTCAGACAGCTGAATTTATCAATATGGGCAGGAAATTCCATCCACTAATAGCAGCTCATTACAGTCCCCTCCTGTTGCAAGCATTTAACAGTGCGAGAAAATACAAGTAAAATATATTCCCAAAGGTGCCCCAATGTCAAGGCCCACTCCGTACCACTGTGGTTTTACAAATAACACATTTACAAAGCTCTAGTTGGGCACACTTCTTAAAACTATAAAACTGTATATGCTTTATTACCATAATGATCAGTATAGGTTCCCCCAAAAGAAACAGCCACCTGGAATACGTAAATGTAATATAGTGGAAAAGGGTATTTGCAATGCGATAAGTTAAGGACTTTGAGATAAGGTTATCCGGGGTTAGGGAGAGCCCAAATCCAATGATGAATCCTTACAAAAGAAGAGCGTGGAAAGGGACAGAGGCCCACACAGAGAACACTGTGTGATGACAAAGGCAGAGGTGGGAGTGATGCAGCCATAAGCCAAGAATGCCAAGGAGAGCCAAGAGCCACCAGAGGCTAAGACAGAGGCACGGACAGAGACTCCAGAGGGAAACAACCCTGCTGACACCTTGATTTTGGACTTCTAGCCTTCAGAACTCTATTGATCAAATTTCCGTTACTTGAAGCCACCAGGTTTGCAGCCAGTTGTTTTGGTAGCTCCAGAAAACTCATACAACTATGTAAAATTCTAAGTAGTGAAACCAGACAGAAGTCACACCCTAAGGCTAAGAGTATTTCTCTGTGGGTGTTGAGGTTAAGTTTTTTTTAAAAAATCACTTGACTTTCCAAATTGAATTTTCCAAATGTTTACACTGCACATTTATCATCCAACAATTTGATCAATATTAATTTAAAATAAGTAAAGCTGCCTCAAAATACTGTTATAACTAGGATTTTGAAAATTTAAGAGAAAGAAACATCTGAAACCTTTGCAATTGGAAATATCTATTAAATTGTTCCACCTCCCAGAACCCAGAAAAACATGTATACATGTTTCCAGAGGGAGAGGAAAGGAGAGAGAGAAAAAAGAGAAACATCTACCGGCTGCCTCCCACACGTGACCTGACAAGGGACTGAACCTGCAACCTAAGCATGAGCCCTGACAGAGAGTTGAATCTGAGACCCTTCAGTTTATGGATGGCATGCCAATCAACTAAGCCACACTAGCCAGGGCCCGAAGAATATACTTATGTGTCCTTTCTGTCACCTCACACGTTCCACAACCAAAATGATGGAGATATTCCCCTGTTACATATTGTTTCCAAATTTTTGGCTTCATAAAGATGCAAGGAGCCTGTCGTGATTCCCAAACAACTCAATAAGCTGCTGGAGAAGCTCCAAGGGCAGAATCATCAAGGATGCAAATGACAGGAGTGCTCCTGTGTGCCTGATTGGGAAAAAAGACTTTGAGAAAATATATTATCAGAGTAATTTCATAGTGTGCTGAAGGAAGAAAACACCTGCATTCTTTTAATAAGTCCCCTGGAGGCCTAATTCCTCAGCACTTAAACTTGGAGGACCCACTCTGGGTGTTACATGTACACATAATGAACCAGCTTTCAAGAATTGTGAAAGCAGTTTCTGCATCACCAAGTAGTACCAGACATAAAATCAAATAACGCTCTCATTAAATGCTTTCCAATGGTCAAATATGCTTGCATTTGTTCTGCAACATGGTGTTAAGATCAGTAAAGCATCGGGGAACAAAAGCTGAAAAGCCTAGGTCCAAACACTGGATAGTTACCATCTCGCTTATTGTTTGTTGACTTAAAGTTGGCCGCTGAAGGGATGGACTGTAAACTCCCTTCCTTGACTAATCCCTTTTTTGGAGGTTTGCTCCAGCATACATGCAGAGGACATTCATGATGGCCAGCCCCGCCCCTCCACAAACTGGCCAGGTTGCTCAATTTAACACCAACGCTGTAAACAGGCTGAATAGAGCCCCCTGTAAAGTGTGCAGATCTGATTGGAAAACTGCCAGTAACCTTCTATTGGAAATCACACTGTAATTTATACAATCTTTCACCTATCACACACCCCAATAGGTTCAACACCACACCCTCTGGTTTTGTAGGAGTTTCATCTTTAAGACACCAGGCTCAAATAAAGCAAGTAGCCCAGGGTTCTTCAGATATTTCATTACTAGTAGACAACAGTCAGGTCTCATTACCAGGCTATTGAGAATATAACACTCTGTTTTCTCCAAGGTATAGTTTCACATTTAGACCAGGAGAGTCAAAATGCCAAAATGCACCATGGCCGGGTGGCTCAGTTGGTTGGAGCATTGCCCCATGTACCAAAAAGGTTGCAGGTTTGATCCCTGGTCAGGGTATGCAAGAGAGCCAGCCAATTGACATTTCTCACATCAATGTTTCTCTCTCTCCCCCACCCTCGTCAATAAACATATAGTTGAGTGAGGATTTTTTAAAAAAGCCAAAATGCTTGGTTAAAAAACTTGTGATCTTGAGCCCTAAAGATCTGGTTTCAAATCCTGACTCCACTACCGGTTACCTGTGTGATCTGGAGCATGTTACCTGACCACCCTGGGCCTCGGTTTCGTCACATTTGGATTATTTAGAGGATCCAGGTGTATGTCTCTAAAATATAAAACTCATGCTTCAGAGAACTGTTCTTAGGATGACATGGAGGTGATGTGCGAAGGCAGGCAAGCACATGGCAGGCCCTCAGCAATGCTATCTCCTTTCTCCTAGAGGGCATCTCCCAGACAGGGCGGAGTCAGCTGCTCTGAGAACTTGCTCAGCACAGTTGTCCCTGCCAAGTGGCAACTTTATTGCCACTCTTATCATCCTTCCAGCTGTGTATAATTCACTCACTTGCTTCTTCAAATCAGATGTCTACAGCAGCCAGCCAATACAGTAAAGGAGTGAGGCAGGCCAAGTGTAATGATAGAGAATGGTGACAAGTGTGGGCAAGCTGAATACGTGTTCTGTCTAAAGAAAGGAAGCAATAAAAGCCCAGAGTTGCTAGAGAAAACTCCAAATCGTATTCTTTCCACAAAATATCAAATGTTGGCAATCAGTTAAAATTTTAAATCCTGTGCACTCTCAACAAAATACATACAGGACAGATCTTATCTCAGGAGTTTCCAGGGCATGATCTTCAGTCAAATATTGTATAAATATCCTCGTTTCTTATGCCTTAGAAAAGAGAGACCTGTGTAAGGGGTGGTGATGCTATGAATAAAATTGTTTAGCATGGCACACTGGAATCCACAAAAATTCACACTTATTAAGCAGGCTTAGGTAAAATAGACTAAGTGCTGCCTTGATGATGTGTAATTTTTGTCTTGAACATGAATATTCATGATCTGGTTGGTGGATGAAAGGCACAAAAAAAGGCCCCTTTTATATGACCCCAGGGGCAGAGTTTAAATGTTTTCTTCTTATTAGAGTTTGCAAACTGTTTTTACAAACATCATATGCACACTTCACTTAAGCAAAAAGACTGTGAGGGTATAGGGTCTAATTCTACTAAAGTCCATTTCTTCTCAAGTGCATACAGCCCCAGGTGAATGTATGAACCTGCTACTCCTTCAATCTTATTCCTCTAGAACCCAAACCCTGACATTGAGGAGGACTCCACTATCTCTTCTAAGCTAAGTCACTAAGACAAGAATCATCACCCCCATTTAACAAACAAAGGGTGAAGGCTCATGGTGGTAAAGTGACTTGTTCTCTGTCATAGAACCTACAATTTCCAGAGCCATGGACTGGGACGTTTTACTTCTTATCCAGTCTTGTTTCCATTGAACCTTTTCACAACCACAAACATATATGAAGCCCATGCTATACACCATGTACAGAGAGGCAACTCCATGCATTATCCTATTTAACCCTCATAACAACCTCATAAGATAACCTTGAACTTGTAAGTAATACCATTTCCATTTTTCAGATTAAAAAAATCAAGAAAGGCTGGGAAAAGTTAAGTCACTTTCCCAAGAATAATCAGTAAGAGTCAGAACCAAGACTACAATCCCAGCAAAATGTCTTCAAAGCCTTTAACCACTGAGCTATAATGCTCCCTCATAAGCCTTTACAAGCTTTCTAGAATTATTTATGATAGACATATTCCTCCCCAGAGATCACCATGGCTCGCCCATGGCTCTCCCAAACACAAGGCAGGTAGAATCCTTTTGATCTCAGAACGCTCAGTTATCACAGGGGAATTCCCTCTGGGTAGTCATTAATTGCAAAGTTAAAAGGATAACCTAGCTTTCCAAACCGAGACACCACAAAATAACAAATTTATTAGATTCTCCCTCATCCCACTAACCTTAAACAACAGAAATCAAAGGTTGAATGGCAACCTTTCAATAGAATGTGGGTATCACTTTCAGAATTAAAGGCAAAGTGTATTTTGAAAACTAGATGACTGACATCAGTGCTCATGTTTCCTCACTAAACATCAGGTAAAAACTGTCACGCAGAGTGGTTCGACAAGGATTAATTATGAGGTTGCCATACAAGCTGGGGTGTTTCAGAGTTTCAGCCCAAAGAACACAGAAATACTCTCAAATTTTTTAAGGAGGTGGAATGAAAATTGGCACTGTCTTTTTTGGAGGACAATTTGATAAGAGCATCGGATTGGCAGGTTGTGGCATACGAAAAACTATTGCCATATGGAATCTAATAAGGAACAATAGAAAGCCACCAAAGTGGCCATGAATAGAAAAATTTTAATTCAATGATAACCCATACACTAGATTCTAAAAACTAATAAATGTATTAGATCTTTTTGCCTAAAATGTAAAGATGTCCAAAAAGTATGTCTAAATATCAAAAAAGTAAGCTACAAAAGACTATATACAGAATGTATATTTTGTTAACATATAATTTGAATGAATCTGAGGAAATAAACACCATGATGTAAATATGTATCTCTAGCTGTTTCTGCACAGGGCCAGGTAGTAAATACTTTCAGTTTAGTGGACCCTAGGGCTATCTTGATGATTCAAATCTGTCACAGTGAAAACAGCCACAGATGATACTAAATAAATGGGCATGGCTGTGTTCCATTAAAACTTTACTTATGGACTTAAAATGTTAATTTCATATCATTTTTATGTGCCACGAAATGTTGTTCTTCTTTTGATTTTTTCCCCAACCATTTAAAAATGTGAATACTGTGCTTAGCTAGTAGGGTATACAGAAACAAATAGCCAGCTGATTTTGTCCCACCGGCTGTGGTTTGCTGACCCTTGCTTTCAAAGATATAATTAAGGGTTTTCTTTTCTGTGCTCTGTGTGTGTGTGTGTGTGTGTGTGTGTGTGTGATTTTTAAATCTTCTATAATAGCCATGTCTTATTTCAAAATCAGAGACAACAATACGAATGTACAGAGTGGGGCAAAAGTAGGTTTACAGTTTTTCATGTGGAAAATAATACAATTAATAACAAGAATAAACTCTGTGTTTCACGTACTCACAACTGTAAATCTACTTTTGCCACACCCTGTACTGGAATGAATTGATATGTTTCCTCAAGGGAAAAACCCTATTAAAGTGTTCCAGCTTCTATCAGGAACATTACCAAATGCCAATGACATAAGGTAAGCCAGCCAACCATCGTCTTAGCTGCTAGGTATCTTTCCTTACCTTGAGGGCTCCAGATATGTCTTAAATGTATGCACACCTTTCCACCCCTTTTCTTGGCACATCAATTGACTGAGACAGGATATTTCTTTTTCCTTAAGCAAAATAATCGGTGGGAATCCATTTCTTAGCCAAATTACAATCCACTAAAGGAAATCAGGCTGGCATCTCCCCAAATTACCACTATAGTCATCAATCAACACAATTGCCAGGGCAACTAAGGAGAGATGCTTTTCAAGACACAGTCTTGGCTAACCCAGCAGCACTGCCTCTGGAGCAACTGCACAGTGCCAAAGCATCTTGCTTAGAGAGGCGGCCACTGTCAGGAGACAAACTGCTCTGCATAACTAAACCAGCCTCACAAAGCTACCACTGCTCTGGGCTTTCCATGTCAGCTGCTTCAGAAAGTGCAACTCCTGGAGGCTTGTTCTGAAAGCCAGCCTTTTAATGCTAGAGTTGAATATTCATTTATTAGCAAAGCTGAACTGTTAAAGGGATTACAAGGAGCTTAGAATCCACTGGCAGTTCATTGATCTGGTCTTGCAAGTCTCATCTCCACATGCCCTATAGAAATGGCTTTGGTCTGCTTCCTGGTTCTTTGGTTGTCTTTGATTTTTTATTTTAGCACCATTATCATCTGAGTTGGAGGGGTTGTTTCCTCTGGCCTTGATCTGAAAAGGTTCTGAGATTCCTTTCTTCTAAAACTAAGAGAAGCTATTTGTATATTCCCCTGGATAGTGGTAGGGACCAGGGGTTGGCCAATATTTTCTGTAAAGGGTCAGAGAGTAAGGGTTTTTGGCTTTGTTGGCCATACAATCGGTTGTGACCACTCAAATCTATCGCTGACGCGGGAAAACTGCCACCGACAATATGTAAACTAATAAGCATGACTTTGTCCAGATAACTGTTTATTTATGGACACTGAAATTTGAATTTCACATAATTTTCATATGACATGAAATATTGTTCTTTTGGTTTTTCTCACCCATTGAAAGTGTCATGTGAGCCATAAAAAAAAGGAGAAGGGTGGGTTTGGCCAGCAGGGCAGAGTCTGCCAATGATTGGTTTCGACCACTGCTATTCAAGCTGTGGTCCCTAGGCCAGCAGTATCAGCACCACCTGGGAACTTGTTACTTATGCAAAATCCCAGGCCCCTGCCCCAAGCCTGTTGAATCAGAATCTGCATTTGAACAAGATCCCCTGGTAACTCATGTGTAAGCCCAGTTTGAGAAGTCCTGGTCCAGAACCCAGAATTTGGAAGTCAAATGGGATGGGAATACTATTGACTAGCTGGCTGTAGGACCTTAGGCAAGTTGTTTAACTCCCTGAAACTCAGTTTCCTTATCTATTGAAATGGATATAACTAACTACGACCATCTCCAAAAACTGCTGTGAGTGAAAGAGAGGAAGGATGGAAAACACTTGCCTGGCATTGCCAATGCTTTAAAAACGGTAGCTAATATTACAGAAGCCTGCTCTTTCTAAAATCACATTTGGAGAGATGAGGATGCTCACCCAGGATTTGCTGGGCTGTGACATGTCATCTGAACAGTTGAAGAAGTCCTTGAATTCCACTGGAATATTGGAGACTATGGTAAGCCAAGGTCACATCCTTCCAAAGGGAACACACTCATGCCTGCCAGTTAATGTCATGAAGCAGTAGTCCCCATGTCATCACACATCTGGATTTGCCAACCGAAGTTGGAACCTGAATTTTAAGGTAAGAATAAGCCTCTTTATTTCGCGCACACTGTGCAGACCAAACAAAACCCACCTGCAGGCTGGATGTGACCCAAGGCCCTCTAGTTTGTGACCTTTGCCTTAGAATAGAGAAGTAACAAGAGGAGGTGACTCACAAGGAAACGAGCATGGGTTTTAAAGCCAAATCCCAGCAGCTCTGAGACTCAGTTTCCTCATCAGGAAAATAATCATATGTACCTCATAGGGTTTGGTGAGGATTGAAGAGAAATGTATGTAAAACATGGAAGCATAGCTCTGGACAGAGTGAGTACTCATCATTACTACTGCTGATGTTGTTTTGATATTATTTTTTAAATTCATCAGTACCCAGGCATTCAAAGGGTAAACCTTCACTATAAAAATGGCTATTTTTTCTCTCCCTTCTCAATCTGGTTGCAAACAAGCAAGCCCAATTAACCCCCAATCAGAATGCTGGCTCATACTAGAGTACACTAAGTGCTTAGTTACTAATGATTTTGTTCTGGCCGAAGTCCATGAAGATGCCTTAATCTTCCTCTTAATGAAAATGCCCTCTTGGCCTGGCCACTGCAGGGTTTGCCCGAGGCTGCCTGGAGGTGCTTTTACTCAAGGTCAGGCCACCTGTAGGAAGCAGTGCCTACCTTTGATCCTGAGCTGCTCTCAATCAGGTGGAAGACAGCTGACAATTGTGAGCCCTCTGCCTTCCAAGACACATAAATTCTTCTGGGTTTTTTAGAAATCCTAAAAAAAAAATCCCTACATTTGCCACCGAAAGGTGGAGGTGACAATACAAATGGGGAGACTATGGAAAATCCCCACAAATAAAACAGACTTCTACAGGATTTTAGGCATCTTTCCTCACTCAGAGGGAACCCCAAAGTGTGGAGAGCACTCTCATATGCACGGTGCTTGGGGTCCTGCAGCAGGCTCTTGGTCTCTGACACACGCACACACACAAATCAGCCAGGGGGAATCTTGGCAAAGCTGGGCTCAGGTTCAGTAAGTCTAGGGCAGGGCCTGAGGGTTTGCATTTCTAACAAACTTCCATGACACGGTGGTACTGATGGTTCCTTCCCAGGGTTTAAATCAGCAGGAGCCTCTTTTCAGGCTTCATTCAGGTCTCTGCTGAAAAGTCACCTCCTCAGAGAGTCCTTTCCTGACCACCTTATCTAAAATGTAATTTTTTTGTTGAGTAAGAGCAGGAATCCTGTCTGTTTTCTTCTTTGCTGTATCCCCAGCACCAACGGAGAACCTGGCACAAAGCAGGTACTCAAATATTTGTTCAGTAGAGAGATCCCAGTGTGACCGTTGAGGAAAATGACATTCAGGGAGCCTAAGTCACACAACTTGTCAGGGCCAGAGCAACACACTATCTCCACTTGTCTGAACTTCAAAGCCCTTGTTCTCTCCTCCACATCAGAGGGAGGAGCAAAGTTTGTTTACAGGCCTTTCCTCCCTAGAACTTCAGTGCTTTTGTGTCTGAGGCCAGTGACACAATTCTGATCTGCTCTGAGGAGATGCCTGCTGTGCAGACACTGGCTTCAGGGGGATGGGTGTGGAAGCAGAGAGGCCAGTTGAGTGTTCATACTTAAGGTGATTGGCACATTTGAGTAAGGGAAGTTCGCTCTCCATGGGTCAGCCCAGCAGGCCAGCATTTTCCTCCCTCAGGGCACAACTGTCTCTCCAGGGAGAGGAGTAGGAAATGAGTATACTGTGGATTTCCAACTGCCAATAAGAATATTGTACTGTGACCCTCTTCTCCAAAAGGTCACCCAAAAGTATGCCTACTGGGGAAAAGGGGGGGGGGGCAAAAGCAAGGAGCTGCTTCCTCTCCAGAAATGGGTGGAAATGCCATAAAAACCCCATTCATGGAGCCAAAGTGAAGCCTTTCGGCTGCGAGGAAACTGCTTCACATGAAAACCCATCTCAGACTAATGAAAGGGTCTCTTTCCCAAAGAAAGGGTCCGTAACGGGCTGAAAATGAAACACTTGTTCTCCCATCGCAAAGTCAGCTGCGTTAAAATGGCTTCAGCTTCTCTGAGAAGCTGTGGTCCTAAAAGTCTAAGTGACCTGGACACCCAGCCGCCTCAGAAAGCTAGCTATCTTTCCTCCTGAGCAGTGGTTGACGGGAAGCTAAAAATAATAATCCAAAGGCACTTGTATTTACTGTGTGCCTGGTACTGGGCAAATAATGTGTTTTCAATATCTCGTTTAATTTTGACAATCACACTGTGACGTAGGTATCGTTTCTGCCTAATGGTTAGGGAAACTGAGAACTAGGGAGAGTAAGTGACTAACTGGAGGTCAGAGGTCACAGACCAAAGGAGAGGAGCCAGGTACTCCCCAGGCCTCTAAGTCAGAAGTTGACCCCAATGCTCCTGAATCAGAAGCTGAAAACACTGTCCTGTTCATCATTCTGCGTATCCCCACTGCCATTCACGCACATGATGGATTGAAGACGACACGATCAATAGTACTGGATCCTGGATTGGAATGACAAAACAGAACTTCTACACCTATCCCCATGTATCACCCGCTTTCACAGTTGGGACATACAAGGCACAGCCCAGAACACATCTGTTCGGGCCACAACATTGGCATGGCTGATGGCTGCCTAAGTCTGCCCATTACATATTTATAAGGTCGCCTGGCCTTGCCTCTGACACACAAGTTATTAAACGCTCAGGAGCCATAGGACTGTGCTCAGTGCCCTGAAACAAAGGCAAAGAGGCTGCCAGACCCATCTGAGGCAAGAACAAAAGCAATTTCTGAAGGAGCGAGTTGGGAGTTTCCTTATAACTGGTGCCCAGCACACATTACCAACTGGGAGAAAGTAGAGAAGCACACACAAAAGCAGAGGAAAAGATCAAAGCAGGCTTTTTCTCCCTAGTGTCCCGAAACAGCCCTCTTCAAAGGCGCATAGGAACGGTGGGGAAAGATGCAATAATCAAAGAGGGAACGGGTTATGATGTTGGAAAATTTTCTTCTGTCACTGGTTTTTCCTTTTCATGAAGTTGCCAGAAAGGATCTGCCTCTTCTCTTAACACAGTCAAACTGAGAGCTAGCAAGCCTGTACCCCAACTTTTCCCAACCAGAGCCCCAGCAGCCAGAAGCATTGGGAGGGTATCAAGATCCCTTGTCTCCCAAACATAATCATTCCAATCCAGGCTGGGGCTGCCTGGAAGTCAACATTCACGGCACATTAATAAAAAACATCTGGCCACCGAAGAGGGTTGACACAGCACAGACGGGCAGTGGTGGATTTGCGGTTGGGACCCAGAGTTACAGGGGCTGAATTAAAAACACAATTGGAAAACACCAGCCAGTCCAGAGAGTCCTCCACACTGCACTGTGGCCCTTGGAAACAATTCCATGCCAAGTTGAATTGTTTGGGGCTGAGCGACTTAGATATACAGAGAGTGTGGGTTCAAGGGACCCAACATTCCCCCATCAGGGAAATGCTCCCCTGCATCCCCCAGTGTCTGGCCACCACTTCCACCTTCAATATTTGTAGCAGATGTAGTCCCACTCTTAAAGGAATAGCCTTTGCATTCTTTCCATGTGGCTTACAAGTGAGGTTTACAAAAGGAGAAAAATAGATGTGTGTACATATATATTTTTTTCCACATACGCACACACACACATATACCCCCACCCCCACCCCAAAGTATTTTGTCTTTAGAAATCAGATTTAAGGCGTCCTACCTCCATTTATGCAAGGCAAACCCAGGACACTGGTCACCACAGACAGTACATGGCTGGCCTCTCTCTATCCGCCCCAGTCCAGTCAACTTCAAAACAAAAAGACAACACAACATGTTTCCACCACAGAGGCTCCCTCCAAAGCCCCACGCTGTCCCAGGCATGAACCCTACTCTTCCCACCCCACCTCATGTAATTGACTCCAATGATCCTCTTAGAGGTGGGGGCCCTGGGGCAGGGTGCTGCCTGTTCCCCAGGAGAAGTCTCCTGCATGAGGAAGGGTGTTCCGACCCAGGCAGGCTCCCTCTGGTGAGGGCACCAAACCACCAAGAAATGTCCATGACTGGGGCTTTGTCTCCCCGAGACACCTTGGTCACGGGTTTCTAAGAAACAAAAGCAAGACCGTTCCCTAGAGTCCCTGAGAAGCAACCGTGGCATGCGCTCGAAGACCAAGCCTAGTGCTCTCGAGAATGGGGCAGCACAGGACACCCCAAAAGACAGACCCAAAGTCAAGTCCGCGGCTAGAGCTCCAAGAAGCTGGACACTGGTGCTTTAGTAGTGGGATAACGACCTGCCTTAAAAGAAGAGGAGAGGGAGGGCGCTTTTAAGGGAGCCCCCAAACTGTGACATTGCGGGCTACAGCTCTAGGTCTGCTCTCGCCCCAGCTAGGGATGCAGACTTAACCCCTTTTTCACCTTGGAGCCCTCGCCGGTGCTCCAGACGTACCCCCGCCCTCCAGCGGGGCCAGCTTACCTGGGGCCACAGGTGCGCGGCCGCCGGGCACAGGGAGACCCGGCAGGGGCGCTCTCGGCGGCCCAGGGACACCCGGAGATCTGCTCGGCTCTGGTGGGGGACACTCACCGAGCGGCTGGAGAGTCTTTTCCGGGAGCTCCGGCTGAACATGGCCGGGCGCCTGCTGCACGCAGCGCAGTCCGTCGGTCTGTCCGTCCGGAGGGTGGGAGGGCGGGTCGCCTGGGCGGGCACCCTCAGCAGCCGGAGGCCTGGCTGTCTCCTCCTCGCAGTCCCTGGCTCGCTCCAGAGCGCACGCCTCCCCCTTCTCCCCTCCCAGTGCCTCCCGCTCTCCCACCCGCAGGTCCCTCCCTCTCTCCCGGCATCCCCCCCGCCCTCTGAGGCTTCGCCCGGCGGTCCACCGGCCCTTCCCATAGCTCTCCGCACCGGCTGTGTCTACTTTCTCTTGGTCCCTGCCTCCCCGCCACCCCACTGGGGCCCACTCCCGCCCACGCCAGGGGTCCGCCCCGCCCCCAAAGGCTCGCCCCTCACCCTGTCTCAGAAGTTAGGGAACTCTACCACTTCGAGGCCCTCTGCTGCTATAGCTGGGGGGTGGAGGGATGAAGGTTAAGTATTTTTAAGTTAAGGTATAATTCACATCCAGTAAAATTTACCCTTTTTTGTGAACAATTCTGCCAGTGTTGCGAAGTTCATACAGATCTGTAACCACCACCACCACAATCAAGATATAGAGCAGTCCCATCACCCCTCAAAGAGACATTTAAAAGTTTGTACCACGCATGTAATCTGCTTAGTACTCGCTAAGTACTGGTAGACGTGGAGGAGGGGAAGATGAAATATGCTCCCAGGCGTAAGGTGCCTGGACTGTAGTAGATGCGCATGAAGTGACTTTTCAATGATTGAACAAACGCAAGCGTTGAGGGCCCGTGGCTACCTGCCCATTCTTTTTCCAGTACTCTTAGCTAGTGATCTTCCCAAGTTAACTGAACTCTCGGCTTCTGTGTTATATCAATAAAAACAGATATAACGAGAGTCCTTATCTCACAGCCTTGATGAAGATGAGTTGGTATATGTGCAGTTGTTGTACATGTTATAACAGGTGCAAAGGAAGGAGGGTCTTGTTAAAGATTAGCTGTCAGGAAGAAAAAAGGTAAAAAGGTTGCAAGTCTAAGGGGTACAAGCCATGGTATTTACTTATCATTGATGTTTCAGCTCAAATATCACCTCCCCTGAGAGAAATTTCCTGACCCTTCATTGCAGCATCTCTCCAACATGAACACATGCACACACACCCTACATGAAGCATAGGTAGAAGTGATCTTTTTACTTATTTCTTTGCCCTCACCTAATTTTGTCGGGTTCACCGCTAGAATCTATGATGCTATCATCACACAGTAGGTACTCCATAAATATTTGTCAAAGGAAGAGATTCTTGTCATTGTAGAAAAGATCATTCTCTCAGCTTAGCATTTCTCGAATTAGCATCAGCAGTTGAGAAATTGAATTTGAGTGAAGAAAACCTGCTTGCCTGGGGTAACACGGCAAATGAGTGGCAAGGCCAGTTTAGTTATATCCCAAATTCCAAAGAATACAGAGGTACAGCTCTGACACGCCTGCGTTGTGTTAGCTGATGTTTGGCATTCAGTTGAACGCTAAGTAAGGTTTGGTTCGAGCCGCAGACCAGAACTAGGATGAGGCCAGTGAGGTCTTCACCTTGGGAGCAAAATTTATGGGGACACCAAAAAACTCAGTAATCAAGATAAACAGTATCTTTATGCAATATTTTAAAAAATCATAATTAATGCAAACTAGTCTATAATGAACAGAATATCAATACTTTTAAGTAAAGACAGGATCCTATCTTACACTTACACATCTCTTCCTCACTCATCTGACCCTACTCCTAGTCCTGGTGAAAATGCTCCCAAGCTCAATGAAATGAAGGGTAGATTCCCTGTACTGCATTTCTCTGTTTACCCACCACCCTCCACCACCAGATGATACATACTTGCAGAGAGTAAACACCATGGCTTACTCATTCCTTGATTTTCCCAAGCCCAGGACAGGGTTTGGCTCATCTCAAATGCTCAACAAATGCTTGTGAAATGACAAAATAGAAGGCAGTAGCTTCTGCAGGCATGGGGGCAGGAGGCACTAGCAATGGAAACCCCAGGTTTTTGTAAGTGCTGGTGCAGGATGCCTTCTCAGCACAGCAACCATTCCAAGCTCTGAGCTACACATAGCCTTAAGTCTGGGTATTACCTATTTGTATTTTAATTATGAAAATTTTTAGAAAAGGTCAGTAACAAAATCAGTGCATCACAAGTTTCTAAAAGATGGCAGGAATGTATCTTGAGGAAGCAGCACCTTTTTCAAATTCCCTGCTAGTGTCAGTAGTCCTGCTCTACATCTCACTTCTGATAGATGTGGCTGGCGAAGGGTGCAACAATACCGACACCCTTGGGGAACACAGCTGGAATGATCTGGGCATTTAACTTTTGTCCCTTTTCAGAGAGGAGTCGCCAAGAAGCTGTAAATCATCTCCATATGTTTGAACAAGCCACATGCGTCGGGCCCAGTTCCCACAAATAAAGTACCAAGAGTGTTTCCCTGATGTCTTCTGTAAAAAGCACCTGTTCCTGGGCAAGAACTCCCTGGTCTGTCTCAAAGCAGGAGCTACTTTGCCGTGCGTTTGTTTTCACCAGAGGCTCACGGAAGAGAAGCAGTGTCTTACTCATCTATTCAACCACCACTTTATCTTGCTTAGGAAGATAAACCAGAGTAACCCCAGAAGCAAAACACATTCTTGCTATAAGCTGGGGGGAACACTAGAAAAATTTATTTTGCTTTATCATAGACATCTTTGATGTCTGTTCTTTCCTCATCTCTCAAAGCAATACAATTACTAATGGAACTTGAAGAAATGCTCATACACAGCTATTGGCATGGGAACATGCCTTTGCTATAATGTGAAGTGAAAAAAAAAACAATATAGGCTGCTTCACTTTAATGAGACTTAAAATATGCACCAAGAAACTGAAAAGAAATACACAGAACACTAAAATTAGATTGGTGGTAAAGTGATAATTTTTTTCTCTTTACCTTTAAAATGTATTTCCTATAATAAATGGATTCATTTTATAATCATAAATGTGAAATTATGTATCTAAATTGAGACTTGTGCCCTTGTTCTTCTAACATCAAATTTGGACCATGGCAAGCAGCTGTATGTCTCCCTTCCTTTTGGTCTATACATGCTTGCCTTCTGTATGTTGGCTTTTCTCTTTTTCTTATATAAATCTTACTGGGAAGCTTCTGATGCTCAGCGCTCTCACACCTGAAGCTAACCTTAGGATGTTCACATGCTACTTTTTAAAATAGGAAAGAAGAACACAGTACATCAGTACCTCAAATAATGTCATTTGGTTCATTATCACTTTGTTATAATGTTCACGAGATGCCCTAGAAACTTAACTCTTGTTCATATCAATTAGCTTATGGTATATATGGTTTCCTTACAAGTAGTTTTGCTTAAAGTCACAGAATCTGTGGATGGTATTAAGTGAGGACCTACTGTATCTCAGCACAGCCTCAACCAAGTGCATATTTCTTTCTCTTACCTACTAGGAATAGTTCTGAGTGTTGCAAAAGGGGTAAAGCTCCCTAACAGCAGCCAACTTAGAAGCTCCGTCAGAGCATTCTCTACAAGAAATAACATTTCTTATTTCTATAAATGGTATTTTGTAGAAATCTTAAATCTTAAATCTACAAATGGTATTTGAAAAACAGTGCATAAAGCCATGGGTCATGAGGGGGCTGACGGGGTGAATGGAGAGATGATTCTGTCTCGAGGGTGGGATTCTGGTGGACTTTTCTCCCTCCTCCCAAGGCACACTCCTCTGTAGTCCACAAATTTTCTAGTATGAACATGAAGCCAATATATCTAATTAGAAAAAAATCAGGAGCAAACTGGAATAAAGACACGGTGTTTGTAGAATGAATATTCCACAGGGCATTACACGGTCTTAAATTTATAAACATACTCAAATATATTTAAAGCAAAAATATTTAAAATGACAAAAATACTACACTAAGGAGTATACATTCTTCTCTTTGAAAACCCATACAATTCTGCAGAGATGTTGGCCCAGCTTATCCTAAAAATTAAATAACAGAAAAGCACAGATATGTGGTTAAAGGATAGTTATGACAGCATTGTTTGTAAGAGGAAAAAGAAAAACCACAAATGATCTAACTACTTGACATTAGAAAACCCACTAAATAATTAATAGTACATACTTCCAATGGAATTCTCCCAAACATTAAAAATATTCTTGTAGAATATGTGGAAGTTTGTATAAATATTATTCTATTTGGAAAGGAGGTTAAAAAGTAGTAATAGGAGTTCACATTTAGAAAATATTTTTGGTACCTATCATGCTTTTAAAAATATATGTATAGACTTCTGGTCAAGATGGAGACATAGGTAAATATGGCTTGCCTCCTCACACAACCACATCAAAATTACAAATAAACTGTAGAACAACCAAGCTGTAGAACAACAAAATTATAAGTAAAGTGTAGAACAACACTAAGAACCATGTGAAACTGAGTCGAATGGAAGTCTGACAACTATGGACTTAAAGAAGAAACCATCCATCCAAACTGGTAAGAGGGGCAGAGAGGTGAAGATGCAGAATGGGCTGGTCCCACACTCACATGTGGTGGATAAAATCAGGAGGAATATCTCAAGAGTGAGGGGTCACAACCTCATAACAGGCTCCCAAGCCTAGGGTGTCAGAGCCAGGAACATAAGTCCCCATAACTTCTGGCTACAAACACCAGTGAGGATTGAGTCAGTGAAAGAAACTTCTGGAGTTCCAAGCAGTTCCTCTTAAAGGCCCACATGCAGACTTACTCAGACTCACTCCCTCTGAGCTCCAACACCAGGGTGGCAGCTTGAAAGGTACCAGTGGTTTAAGGGGAGAATATGAAGAGTCCAGCATCAGGGTAAGAGTTGGGGGACAGTTTTCTATCAGATAGAACTGTAGGCAGAGGCCCTTGTGCCTGTACTGAGGCATCCCCAGCACAGAGCCACAGAGCCAGCCGGGAGGTGCACTGAGACTCCATCAACCTGACTCATACTGTTTGTCTCGTCCTGGTCATTCCTGAGGCTCCATTCCATCCAATTTATGGGCCCACCCAAGCTGTTAACACTGACTTTCCCATATGGCTTATCTTGGCTCCTGCTTTAGAACTTAAATCCTCTTATACAATCAGCTGTTTGACTTCAGTGAGCCCTGGCCCTGACACCCCTCGCTAAGTGACCCCAGGCCCAGCACTAGCAGCAGCTGGCCTTGATTCACAGCCTGGCCTTGTGGGTGGTCACCTTCAAGTCCAGAACAAGTAGCAGCCATCAGCAGATTGATTTATAGCTTATGCCCAGTGGCCCCAGACAGAACACAAGCAGTGGCTGACCTTGGCTTGCACCATATAGGAACACCCAGAGACTGTTCACCCAATAGATAGCTACAGACCACATCAGATCATCACCACCCAATCACCTCCACAAGCGACACACTCAAGGGGTGGACTCATTGGGCTCCAGAGCCCTGCTGAAGTAAGTTCTGCTCTGTGGAGTGGGCCCCTGCACAGCTGATTCTCCACAGAGCATGGAAGTTGGTGGTCAGTGTTTATAGCCAGTCCTCGCAGCTGAATGGCCTGGGTAAATCCCTCACATTGATCTGCCAATAGCATTTAAGACTCAACTAAAAGAAGAAGGTGTACTCAAACCACATAGGGGGTGCACCTCAAGTACATAGCTTGGGTGATAGGGGAGGCTGTGCCACTGGACCCTACAGGACACCTACCACATTAGGTCATGGTACCAAGACAAGAAGTCATATAGAAGCTTTACCTACGACACAGAAACAAACAAAAGGAAGCTGCCAAAATGAGGAGACAAAGAAACATGGCCCAAATGAAAGAACAGAACAAAACTCCAGAAATATAACTAAACAAAATGGAGATAAGCAATCTATCAGATGCAGAGTTCAAAACACTGGTTATAGGGATGTTCCAGGAACTTAGTGGGAACCTCAACAACATAAAAAACTTCCAGTCAGAAATGAAGGATACACTAATTAAAATAAAGAACAATTTATAGGGAAACAACAGTAGAGTGGATGAAGCTGAGAATAAAATCAATAATTTGGAACATGAGGAAGCAGAAAACAATCAATCAGAACAAGAAGAAGAAAAAAGAATAAAAACAAAAACCTAGGATAGTGTGAGGAGCACAAAGGGTCCCAAACAAGAAGGATGCAAACAGGCCCACCCCAAGACATGTCATAATTAAAATGCCAAAGTTTAAAAATAAAGACAGAATCTTAAAAGCAGCAAGAAAAAAGCAGTTAATTACTTAAAGGGGAGTTCCCATTAGACTGTCAGCTGATTTCTCAAAAGAAACTTTGCAGGCTAAAAGGGATTGGTGAGAAATATTCAGGGCAGTTAAAGAGCTTCCCAGACAAGAAAAATCTAAAGGAGGTCATTATCACCAAACCATTATTACATGAAATGTTAACAGAGCTCATTTAAGAAAGAGATCAAAACTGTGAACAAAAAAATGGCAGTTAAAAACATATTTATCAACAATTGAGTCTCAAAAACAAACTAAGCAAACAAGCAGAACAGAGACAGAATCATGGATATGGAGAGCTTTTTGATGGTTGCCAGATGGGAGGGGAATTTGGAGGAGTGCCTGAAGAGGTGAGAAGATTAAGGTGTACGAATTGGTAGTTAGAGAATAGAGTATAGGGGATGTAAAGTAAGTATAGAAAATGCTGTAGCCGAAGAACTTATATGTATGACCCAAGGATATAAACAATGGTGTGGTGTGGGGATTGCCTGAGGGAGTGGGAGTGCTGGGTGGCGGAGGGCAAAAGGGGAAATATTGGGACAGCTGTAATAGCATAATCAATAACATATAATTAAAATACATACATTTAAACATTAAAAAGTCCAGTCTAAAATAGAAAATATTAGACTATGATCAATTGTTTTGGGGTTTGAATCTCAAGTGAGTTATTAGTTTCCCTTTTGCTCAGCTATTTTTTAATTTTTAAAAGCATATTCTTTGTATAATGAATGAAAATAAAATATAAATGTATATATAATTATTTGACTTTTTAATGTTCTGAAAGACTTAGACTATCCTAAGTGGTAGAATATACAGATGACTTTTTTCTTTTTCTTAGCTATCCAGAGTTTCTATAAAAAGTTTGTATTGTTTTAAATTAAGAAACTCTTTTAAACTTGCAAATGCAAAATTAAAAATAAAATATTTTATTAAAATTTATTAAAATATACACGAAAATAAAGTAATATTTTAATATGAATAAATAATAATCTTGAAGAAAAATTCTAGTATTTTTTTGGAAGGAGAAGTTTAAGGTTTTATTTCTTTGCAATTTTGTAAGCTTTTTTTCCCATGACATATTTTTTATAATAAGAGAAAAATGTTTTTTTCTTTTCTAATTTTTTATAATATGCATGTGAAGACTTTATAATAGTGTGCTCCTTATTTTCCCAGTTCCCCTGTTAGAGCACAGATGCAAAGGTAACTTTTTAATAATCCCTTACACTTACGTGACAGTTTGTTGTTCTCAAAGTACATTTATAAGTAACATATTGGAACCCCAAGGGTCACAGGAAGGTCAGAGAGGAAACAAAGCTCACTGAGGTGTGGGATTTGCCTGACATCCTGTGTCTTGAGAGATGTGGTTCCAGAAGGAATGAAGCCTAGTTTTGTAGCTCCAGGTTTTCAGGATCCTGCCTTTGGGGATAGATTTCTATTAAAGAGCACACTCTCTGTTTCTCTCTATCTTACACACACACACAGAAGTGTTTGAGGTACCCTGTGTGACTTGGGGTGGGAGCTGAGTGCATCCAAGTGGGCACCTTTGAATGCACTCACAGGTGCACTTGCAGGACCGGCTTGGGCCTGAGTGAATAGTGAACGTCCTTCCTCCTCGACTACCTTATTTCTTCACATTTGCCAGCTTGTCCTCCACCCTGCTTGTTCTTCGGGCTTCCCCTTTCCCTAGTTCTTAAGTCTTTATCATATTTTTTGTTACCTAGCACAGGCTTGCTGCTCAACATGTACAGAAGCCAGTACTATGTCATCAGTTCTTGAGAAAAGCAGGAGTTTTTATTTGCTGAGTCAACCTGCAGGCAACAGGAGCCACCCAGTGTTCAGCGTTTGGGTGGGATTTTAAGGGGTATCAGCACCAGATCTTCCTGGACAACAGACCCTTCACTTCTGAAAGGGTTCTGGCATTAAGGTTCTGGTCATGTCCTGGTCCTTTGATTCTGTTGTGGGGACAGTTAAGGCTTC